>JANIJG010022767.1:31084-42779 GCA_024611175.1 Megaceryle torquata | reverse complement strand
AGACACCACACCCATAAAATATCAATGTTTCTCTAAAAAAAAACTAGGAACTGCAGAGGTGTCTTTGATCACCAATGAACTGAGAAAATCAACAACTGCCTCCTCAAAGATTCATATGGTTAAGTCTGTTGACTTTATCCTGCTCCCTATGGATACCATAATATCACTCACAATGGTTGGAGTTAAGTAATTTTATCACATTTTCTTACAAACGAAAATATTAATTTTCTTGAATGCCTATAGTATCTTACAGTACAGTCTACATCATCAGAGTATATCTGGGGCAGGAAAAAGTGTACAAGATTTTGTTCAAACCTTTATCGACCTAGGTTAAATTCAGAATAGTAATCACTTGTTTACATATGTACAGTGAAAACATACAGTTTTTCATATGTTCAACCATCTATAAAAGCCAATTAGAAAACTCAATTTCAAGGAAATAAATGAAAAAGAATTGCAGTAAATTTAAAGCAAAAAAAGAAAAGACAAACTATGTAATTTGATGTAATGCCTATAAAAAAAAAAAAAAAAAAAAAAAAAACAGAATATAAATTACATTCTTTTTATTGAAAGCACTGTCCATATATAAAAGGATAGCTCTTTTTTAAGGACACCTTGCACAGTCTGTTTTTTCCCCCTCCATATATTGCAATAGCCTCCTGTAGGTACTCACTCGAACAATGTGCACACCAGAACCTCTTCTGTCTGCAACACTCAAGGCAACACTACCCTGGCTGCCATGCAGATCCCTAGAGCTGCCATAGTGAAAGCTGCTAACTGCAGCATAATTGGAATTAAAGGACCTAGACAGCATGCTCTGAATAAAGAGGGGACAGATTTAACACAGAGATTAGTGCCGCATGCATAAACCACAAGACATGTTATACATAGACTAATACATATTCCATTGTCATGCAAGATAAAAAAAACCATGCAAGAACAGTACCACTGTATAAAACACAACTCAGTGCCCCCTATTCATCTTTATTTACTGTAAATCAGCATGCAATCAGCAGTTAACATGCAGAATTACATGTAAATAAAGTCATTCAAACGTTCATGTGTCTGGAAAAAACAACAAAGGTGCACAGCTTATCAAGATTTCTAAGTTTTCATTTAATATACAACACATCAAATATGATGTAGGAAGAGAAGCTGGCAGTCAAGAGAAAAACCTGTGAAAAACCATCTCATTACCAGCTACTATTTTGTCTCATTCTTCCCCTCTATTACTGGAACAGTACAAATAAAAATTTTCACAAAGCCAGAGATTTGTTCAACCAGGTTTTCTTGATATTTCAATGCTGTCAACATCTGCAGTGCATTCCACTAACACTTCATTAAGAATGTGAATAAGCCTCATTTAAAGAAAAAGAGGCTGAAAAGAAAACTTGGGAGTCCACTCCTGTGCCATTGTATGCAATCATAGAGGGAATAGGAGCTCAAGGACAGAAGTGGCAGTGGTTTGGTTTTGAGCTTCGTTACATCTTGCAAACGTGACCTCGGCTATATTGGCAAGGGTAATAGAAAGAAAGCAATGGATGTTACCATAATGCCACCACACTTTTGTAGTTATAAGAACAAAACAAAACAAAAAGATGTCACAAAAGAATAAAAGGAATATCATCCATATGCCACCTGACAAATGAAACACATCTATCCTGAAAAAGGGAGAAAGACCCATGCAAAAATATTATCTTTGTAAAAGATGCACCACAAAGCTTCAAAACCCAGCAAATTCAGTGTTTGGGTTCTTTGAAGTTTCTAAGTTTTCCAAGTGAAAAAAAGAGAAAGTTCAAAATATGTATCATTTGACTAAGATACTGCAAAACTCCTACATCAATGAATACGTTTTGGTGTTTATTGACTACATATACTAATTTGATTTTGAAAGCAGTCACTAGTCCTCAGGCAGACATTTTCTCTTTCATACGAGCTTATCTTGTGAAACTGAAACTAGGTTAATAATTGAAGTCATAGTCCTCCTCATATTCATACTCCTCAGACACTCTGGTAATGCAGTCATTGAAAACTCCCTTGGAAAACAGTTATTTACTGACAACACTTGGCTTTGCTTGGCCAAGGCTGTTAGACAGCCTCTCACTCAATGGCACAGCGAGCTTTCTTCATACTCCTCTTCTACAACTACCCTGTTCTCTGGTCAATGGATTTTTCAGGCTTCCAGACAGGTCTCCAGAGTCTTTTCCCCCCTCTTGGGAGAGGAAGACTGTACTCGGCATTCAAGTCTCTCTTTACTAAACATTAAGTCTGAGCTTACTGCTCCTGTAAGTTCCAGGCTAAATACCACAATGAAACTGCCAAAGCCAGGCAAGCTCTTCTCAGAGGCTCCTACATCTCTCTATCTTATGTAAGTGGCAAAAAGACAGATAAAAATAGAAGCAATACATGATGAGACTAGAAATTTATCTTCTGAAAGTGTCTCTAACAGACCATCTTACTACGAAGATCCCTAGATCCACCAGATTCACTCTTCTCTTAGAAAGAGTCAAACAGATGGTCAATAAATAGTGACAATATAAATCCAGGTTTGTATTTGCAATTGAAGATAGAACTGCAGTAGGATGCAGAAATTTCCTACAATTTGCAGAGACACAAACTTGTGTCTTTAATTTGGTGTAGGGAAAATATGAGAAGTACTGCAAACACCATTTTCCTCCTTCTCTTCCTTGTGCACAGCATCTCAACACTAACTTAGAAGGAACCCAGAGTACAAACTGTAAAGAGCAAATTCTAATTAAAATTACATAGACTTGTAAAAAAGTTATAAGAAAGAGAATCCTAGTGACAAATATAGGAAGACATCTATTTTCTCTACCTATTTTCATCTGGGAAGAGAGAAACTGAGGCATCTGGAGTGTGAACTTAATTCCTCCTAATTTTGTCTCTCAATATGAGCATGACGAAGGTTGTATGTTTCTGTACAAGATTCCTGAAGACTGCTGCACCAGAGAAGAGACTTCTGGAAATCTGAATAAGCCACTGGCATTAAACCCCCTGATTTTTATTCCAATTTGTTAAAAATTAAGTAGGGAATAAATGTACGGTCTAAATTTCAGAGTGTTGTATGAGTGTTAATTCCAAGTACCAACTCATTCTCCACTCAACTTACTAGAGTGTCTTAGAGAAGAATGCTTTGAAAAATGGTAATTCAAATATTTCTAGTTTCAGAAATTTCATTTTAGTTGCTCTGAATTGATATATACATGCCATTTTCCACTATATTTGTGTGCAAGTTAAGTTTACTAGAAAACAGTTATTCAGCTGTGAAGAACACATATTAAAAGCTATAATACATCAAGAAAAAATGGCTATGTACAAAGTAAAAAAAAGTATTCAGCATATAAAACAGGATTTGTAGTCAAAATCAAACTCTAATAGAACCAGTTTAGATGCAGGCAGCTAGAAGCAAAATTTTGCTGCTTGCTAATACTCTTTTTGAATGCTAACAGTCAGAATACAGTCTCCATTTTGCAGTTTACAGAATTAACAATTTCAGATTTCAGTAGTGTCTTTTTTGGGAAACTGAAGTGCCTTAACACATTTACTTGGGTACAAGATAATAAAAGTGGAATTTACCTAGGGATAATTTCTATTGGATAATACTGTTATGATTTTAAGACTGGCTGCAATCTGTCACAACAACCTGTGACATTTTGGTATAAAGCAGGAGCTAATAAAATTCAAGTATCTGCAGGGAACAAGACTCTACATCCTTCTTATCTGAGAACAGCCTTAACTAGTAACTTAATTGCTAAGCCCAAGTGTTAGCCTTATTTATTTATTTAACAGTACTTGGAATCAATTGCCAGCTAAAGGTGGACATCGGTTATCCTTAGAGTCTATATTAAATATCTAGAAATCAATTTACTTTTCATTTCCACCTTGACTACCTACAATTCTTTAGAAAAGTTTGCTTGGGGTATTCTGAAACACTTGAAATTCCTAAAATTAATGCACTAGGACTTTTGGAATAAAAGCACACAGGCAAAAAAGAAAAATTTGTTGATATCTGATAGAATTCTATCAAGATACCAGCTTATCCCAAAGAATAACAACTTAAACATCATGAAACTATTAAGTCACAAGACAGGAAAAAAGAAGGCACGAATTTAGGTTTCTGATCCTGTGAAAAATATTTATCTTCAATAAGTGACATCATTTCTATGAAGAATATGTAGTGTAAAAATGAATTCAAGAAAGATTTTCAAACTTTGATTAAAAAAGTGATTCTATATCAATACTGAAACACATGGACTTTTTTAATAAGGCACCGTACACTGGCAACTTGAGTATAAAACCAGCTATTCTGATTTCTGAATTGGAAAGTTGGAATCAAAATTTATGACCTCTTCTCTGAATGCTCTGCCATTTTAGATAAATAGTAGTAAAGTAGATTAAAAAATAGAGGATTTAATTCTAGATGAAATTATAATTGAAAGTGAACACGCACCTGATAACTTCCAAGAGATCCACAACAAACAAACAAAAAAGAACATATACATATGTAAGGAAAAGGACAGTCAGGCCCAGTAACTTTTTCTGCCTACTCTGTACATAGAAATATAACAGATATTTGTAGATAACTGTTTATTATTGCAATCTACAGATGAGAAATTCCTTAACCACAGACAGTAAAATGCATTGTTGTTTACATTCCTAAATGAAAACTTTCAAAAAGGCTACTATAGAAGACTACTGCAACATACTAGGTTGCAAAATTGGCAAGTCACACTAAAAAAATTGGAAAGATGCTGAAAAAAATTTCTGTTCTTAAAAACTCACCTGAGCACTAAATTAATGTTTAGGCGTGGGGCAGAATTGACTGCATGCTTTCCAACAGCTTACATATATAACCACCAGAGTGCAGCTTTTAAATTTAAATAAGTTCTTTTCTCTATATATGATTTGCATCAGGTCAGCAAATTGTCTCCCGAATCTAAGCAAAGTTTCTGTTTACAGATGATCTCATGAACTGTTTGTACCTTCCTTCAGCCAGATAGGTAATTTTAGTTGATCAGTGTATCCTTCCTTAAAGCTTGTCAAAGGGATTACAGCTGCTGGTTACTTGGCTGGAAAACATTGTTAATCATTTTTTCCTGGACTTAAAACCATCCTGTATCTCCTCTCATGCAAATTAAACTGTAAAGTGTTTTTTTTTCACCCTATCTATAACATCTAGAAAGGGCTAATAAACAAAACAAGGACTGGCTTCTCCAATCTGACCAGTAAGCAGACACTGTTTAAGTGGGTTCACCCCCTTCAGTTACTAAATTCTATAAAAATAAAACAAGTACTTCAAGAGCTTAGCAAAACAAAATAAACAAAATCAAACCCATTACAAAACCAACCCCCCCAAGCCCCACTATACTCTCTTTCCTAATAAACACGGGAGAGAAATAATAAACATGATTAATTTCAATAAGAGACTCAAAAGAGTTACAGTAGAAGTAATTAACCCATAGTGTTGTGTATAGCCACAGGCAAGAAGATATAAATTATTCATCATGATGCTTAATTTTGTATACCTGTTTCTGTCAGTGCTGTTTCTTATGCTTTAAAATATGAAATGCCATTTTAAATCCATGAAAGCTTTGTCAAAGTGATTTCCAATAAATGTTCCTTAAATGAGATCTGTAATTGAACTTGTTCCTTAAGTACTTGCTCTTAGGTGCTTGAGTTCTGTAATTACTGAATTTTTTTTTCAGACTTCAAAACATTCAAAGTCTGGTTTATAGATTAACACCCCTCACCCCCTAGTTTATTTTTAATTACAAACAGAAATACTGAAGCCATTATTTTAAAATAACAAAGGACAAATATATATCCAGTAAATTCCTAGAATTTCCACATTATCATACATATCTGCCAGCTGCCATGTAGGATCATACCCACATTTTTCAGAGTTCAGGTTTTTCTTTTTAAGCCAGTTATATCTCAGAAAATATAAAGTGAACAATTATATACACATTCATTTTTAAACCCATAAATAAGTCTCAGCTTGCTACTCAAAAGCTACTTTAAAATGCTTCAAGAACATTTGGAACAAAAGAAACACACATACAAAACAGATGTCTAAGATCTATTAAATTAGATGCACAGTTGAGATCTCAACAGCAGATATTCCATTATCACTCTAGTAGGAAAGAAAATTTAAGTTTTCCATGTAAAGCATGATAGAAAATATGGACAGATACAAAGAAAATCAAGTCAGACAATGTTTCCGTTCAGTAAAGGTGCCTACACTGCTACAAAACCTGAACAGACATCACTGGTGTATTAAGCACTGTTCCTAAAATCTCAAATGTAGACGACACAAGAACAAGCTATAGACAAACTGCACTAGCAATTCACTGAAGTTTTGCTTCCCACTGCATTCAGGGATTGCTGTGTTTTTTTGCTTCTCTGTCATTTCATGTAAGAATTGATGTATGCATCCAGGAAAATAGAAGATCAGAAAATGCAGCTTTTATTAGGCTTGGAATAGGGTGAAGTTTGTGACTGCCTTGTGGGGGAAAAGTCCCCACATTACAGCACAGTACTATGAAAGATTTTATGAAAATATTTTTATGTTGTACTTAAGCTGGATCAGAAGAACAGGCACAGCTGTTATGTGCAGGCTTCTTCAAAAGACACAAAATCTACCCCTTTTTATCACCAGAATTTATGCAACATAAAACAAACACAAAAAAAGCAAACCCAATCCTCCAAATATATGGATTTTCAAAGAAAAATTATAGCTAAGTTATCGGTAATTTTTCCAACTATCTCAAATTAAATTTCTTCAGCTGGCCTAGATGTTGCAATATTTAGCATATTAATCACAAACTAAGCAATGTTCTTTCTAAAGAAATTAAAAAAGAAAATCCATCTGACTGGAATAGCCAAAATGTATTTTGGCTGCTTCACTCATTTCCCCTCCAAGGAAATATGATCAGACTAATGACATTCCACCCATTATTTTTTAAACCAGTTTAGCTGGACAGCATAGATTACACCATTCCAGTCTCTACTCAAATTCTTTGAAGATATATAATTGTTCAGTTCTCCATATCAGCTCAAATTCTTGATAGCATTTACAGTACATAAAGAATCCTGTTCATCTTCTCTAGTTTTATCAAAACCGCTTGTGATTTCCTGAAATGAACAAGATTTTTAAGTGTTCTTATCTCAGGGCAATAAATATTCATTCAACAATCTGTCAGATAGTCAACTTCAAAAGACAATTGGCTTTGAGACAAATACATATTAATTATGGCTTTTGAATTCATCAGCACCTGAAGCAGTAGACCTATGCTTCCAAACAGTTTTTACTGATTTTCTTTTTTCTTTTTTTTTTTCCTAAAAGAGCAGAAATGGAGGGGGGGTTGGTGAGGGAGGCAGAACAGAAACATCAAGAAGTGTAAGGGAATATTTCAATATAATACAAATACCATGCTGCAATAAAAATTACCTAGCCTAAAAGAGCTGGCCTTGCAATTAACAGGTCAATGTGACATTAAATAGTGTATTCTGAAGTAACTGGTCTAAGCTGGCAAGTATGATGTAAACTTAACAGGGACTTCTTTTTCTTTGGGGGGAAAGTTCAACTACAGTCTGCCAGTTTGACTGTTTCACAGATATTCATCAAAAACATGTTTATCCTTTTTAAGGCAGTATCAAAAGTACATTTGCACTGGTAATTAAAAGCAGTTCAAAACAGAGTATTTAACTTATCCCATATCCATGTAACAGAAAAATAGACGTTTATAAAACATTACTTTTACCTTTTCTAGCTTTTTAGCCTCAATATGTCGCAGCACCTGTTCCCTCCAGTCGTGAGGGACTTTACTTTTTCCTGGAGGATCTAATAAAGAGTGCTCAGAGTTAACCCTTGGGTTTGACCTCTTTGAAGGGCTAGTCCGTGAGTAATTGAAGTCACTAATTGACATAGTTCTTTCTGGTATTTCATTTACTGATGGTCGAGCACTCTGCGGTCGGGCTACATTTGGACTATCAATGCTGTATGTCCTGGCAGAAAGAGGCCTTTGTTGCCCAGACATTACTGGTGGAGCTCTTCCCATTGAATGCAAATCTCTGTATGTTAAATAGTCCCCTTCAGGAACCTGGGTTCGCCTTGAAGGTCCAGTATCCCCAATATTTATAGAAGCTGTAGAAGACACACTGCTCTGCCTTTGAAGAGTGTGCCTCATTGCTCCTGAGAGAAGTCTATCATTTGGTGGAATAGCCCACGTATCTGTATGTCTCCCAGTCATCCGTTGATGAGTGTTATACATAGTTGTGGCTCGGACATTGTTATGATTGGAGAAATTCATATTGGCAGAATGCTTCACATAGCTGGGTGTTTCCATACTATCAGACCTAAGCAACCGTGAAGGAGGCAAGCTGCTTTGTTCTACTTGGGTGTTTTGCTTCTGTGACCACAAGGTGTCTTTTGCTGTTGTACTGCTGCTGTACTGAATATTATACTGAGGAGTGCAGAACATCTGTGCACCACTTGTCCCTGATCCTTTCACCATGTTAGCACCTTCAGGATTGTGATTTGAGTCAAACTTGAACACAGTTTTCGTAGAAGATACTAAATCAGATGATGATGACGACCCAGGAAAAACCTGCAAGGGGTGGTCATACAGAAGAGTAGCAGATTTACTTCGGACTATGTTTTTTCCATCTGCACTATCAGATGCTGATTTTATCACTGACTTTGACTGCTGAGATCCATTCTCATTGGCAGTATCATAGATTTTCAGACCACCAGTGTCCATACTGGTGATGCTGTGAGATTTCATCACAGGACCACTTCTCTGTGGGGACAAATCTTCAGTGCTCCTTGAAACAGACAGTTCAGCAGAATCACCATCAACTGTAGTGCTTCTTGTTAGTTTGTCTTTAGTGGGAGACTGTACTGCTTTCTCAGGATGACCATTCACTTTACTTATAGGATATTTATTCCCATTTTCCAAGTGCTCACTTTCTTCTTTCAGGTTGTTATTCAAAGAGCCCTTTATTGAAACTATTTCTGGTGTTTGTAACCTTTCTACATGGACTGGCACTGCCTCTTCATGAACCAGTTTATTGATGTTCATGTTTATTTGGTCTAATTTGTGAGACTCATCTGTAGGAGTACTTAGATCAACAGCTTTTTCTATCAGGCCTAATCTTTCTTCAATGCTTAATTCATATTCACACAAGTTTGTAACCCTCTCTTGTAAATTTATTTTTTCTTCTACTGTTATGCTCAATTCACCTCCATTTTGCAAAAGATTATTGAAATTTTCATCTTCTCGCCTGGAAAAAAAAGATGACTCTTGAAAGAAATTTCAAGAAGAACCAACATATTCCTTTAAGAATTGCTTTTAAAAACAATAATCACCATGCAACACAGCCACAGTGTGCACACAAAACAGGACAAAGACCAATATACAACCAGGTTTATTATTTGCTATCTTACCACTACAGAAATAGATGTGGTTTATATATATGCTATATATACAGGGGTCATTTTGGCCACATTTGGTTCATCTCATTTCAGATGTTTGTTTAAATTATATAGAAATTATTAAAGACAGTATAAAAGTGTCAAAAAGTACTAAGTAACAATATCTTTTTTTGTTTTTTTAATCAAATACTTGCAAGTTCCATGAAAATTTTGGAAAAATGTCTTATCTATACTGGCAAGTTTTGAGAAAAATGGCACCTTCTAACTAAAACATCAACACAAGTAGAAACCTTAAGTTCATTCGTTGTAAGTTACTAAAAGCCTTTTATAGTTATGCTAGCAATGAAAATGATCTTCAAGATTGTGCAAATAAAAGCATAGCAATTTTTAAAAGGTGCATTGAAGTATTCTGCAGGGATAAATATAAGGATGAAGTTATTATACACTATTATTAAGAGAGATGGAAACCATCTCTTGTATACCAAAATTAGTCTCTGAATTCTATTGTCTTTTTTCTTTTTTTTTCTTAAAGGGAACTATTCAATTTTTAAACCTTATTTTAAAATATTAAAATTGAGGTTATTTCATGGCTGATGTTAAAGGAATGGAAACATAATATGAAAGACAAAGTAATTTTTTTTTATTATATTTGCTCAGTGCTATAAAGTATCTCACAAACCTGATCTTGGATAAAACAGCATGTGTTTCTTTGACTGGAGAACAGAGAGAAATATCTTGGCTACTATCTGTATTTAAGGAAACAGAATCTGACATTCGAGAAGGAGAGGAGCAGTTGCTGTTATTTTGATTGCTATTGTGGGTAGCTTCATCTGATAAGGAATCAGCATCTTTTGAATCATCTGAAATAAAAAATTGCCAATTTAGTTAAATGGCTATTAAACAGATGTCTGTAACGTGTGTATGTTACAGTGTTGGGAAATTGTATTTTGTTCTTCACTAATACTTATTCCTGGAAACTAACATATAAGCTAACATCTTTGCAAACTTTGTATAAACTTACAAAAGACTGTTGGCAATAGTCAACAGTAGCTGACTATTAATAGTCATTAAAATATTTGTGTCAATGTAAACAGCCCTCGCCTGTTAATGAAATTTAACTTTTTGCTTTATTCCAAGTTTCCTCAGCATAAGCTAGTGCACTGTATTATGTAATCTTTCCAAAAAATATCTATCAAATCTTATTTCTGGTTTTGCAATGATTCCTAAGTTTTGAATTACATGAGTACACTGCTTCACATTCATGATTTTGAAAGTGTACACAGCTCCTGCTTTTGAACATTCTGTCATTGTTAAATAGACATTTATTAGACCAAACAGTGTGGAAAGAAAAATATTCTTCTGCGGTTGGAACCAAAGCATTCCCATGTTTTGCAGATTATTTAGGACAACATTTCCAGAGTCTATACCTCTGCACATTGATTCTTGCATAATACATGCATACTTTGCATACTTACATTCTACATCTATATAAAAATAATTTATCTGAGGGACTTAAAGCAATACATGATTTTGACATAAGCAAATATAAGTGTGCAAACAAATATATTTAAATTTTTACTTTGGAGACAGAAATTAGTTTCACAAAAATTATGCTTTTGGCACCTCTAACTGTCTCAGAGAAAAGAAAGAACTTTTGACTTAGTACTTTAGCTGGGCATAAAACCCCAAATACATCATTGGTAAACATCAGATTTTTCACCTGCATGTAATTCTCAGCAGACTCTTCTTGCTACTTCCATGTAGTTTTTCTTCATCCTCACTAAACATTACCCTTTTATGTGTAATGGCCAGAAAAGCCTTTTGTCCTGGAAAGTACTGGACTAGGGTATCATTTGTAGCAAAATACAGTTTGCTCTTCAACTGCTATTTTTTTTTTCTCTGAATCCTAGGTCATTCTTTACTCTTAAGGAAATGGTTACTCTGACTGAAATTATCTTTCAGAGAATATAAAACTTAGTTAACAAAAATAATGTTCTGAAATTTCCTGTGTGAGGAAAGAAGAAAAGAATGAGTAAAGTGTCCTGGTTTGAGTGAAAACAGAACTAATTCTGTTCAGTGATTTTATTTTTCATCTCAGTTCTTCTACCTAACTGCACTTTCTGAAGTTAGCAGCCTGTTTTCACAGGCAGTGTCTGATGCTAGCAGTGATAACACCCCGTGTTTAGAGTTACTACCAAGGATTGGTGTGCAGACCAAGGCCACTGCTGGATCTTGTGC
>JANIJG010022767.1:0-14891 GCA_024611175.1 Megaceryle torquata | reverse complement strand
TAAATATCTCATTTTTTTTCACATTAATTTTTTCTTTTATATATCGCTGGCTGCATTAATGATGGAGGAACATAGGTCTTTTCATATTAAACAATACGTAAAGAACATATATGCTGTAAACTAGAAGATATGAAAGCACTTGCTTTCAATTTTAAGACAATATATAGAAAAATTTAAATCAAGTAGGTGTAAAAACTTTTGAAAGAGGAGCCACTGTTACAGAAAAGTGTGCAGAAAGGCAGTGCAACCTTTTATTCAGGTGAAATACCTACCCTCCTATGGAATCTGGCAAATAAATTAATTGGTTTTCATCAATTTTAAGTGTTGTTACTTTCTTCAAGGAACCTGTAGTAAAACAAACAAATAAAACAAAGAGGACATTTGAGTTCATTAAATTTAGTTTTAATTTTAAAATAAGGGGGGGGAGGAATGGAACTATAGGCCAAGCCATGGGGGTGGGGAAAGAGGAGATCCTTTTACTCTGTTACAGTCAACAGTTTCTCATCCATTTACAGACTACTATAGAAAGTCAGGAATACTCCAAACCAAATACAATTGTTATTATTCAGCTACACATTACAGTTTTATCCAAAACATGAATTTCAAATCAATTGAAACTTAGAGCTAAAATGCCATTTGTCTATTTTCAAGTGTTCTGTGTCTAAACTATAAGCTTTTAAGAACATGAATTAACTGAAAATACAAACCAATAGACTCTGGCAGGTGATGAAGTGAATTACTGGATAACAGTAGGTCTTGTAGGCTTTCACAACCTGAAATACCTTCTTCAACTACTTCAATGTTGTTTTTAGAAACATCCAAGTAGGTCAGTTGTTTCAAAGTTCCTATGAACTAAAAGCAAGATAAAATATTGCATTCTAGGAAGTGCAAGTTCAAAACAAAGAGTCAGCAGATTTGACAACAAACTGTATCTCAAATGCAATGGCACACAAAAAGAGAAAACCTATTTATAGTGCTGAAATATTATTTTATGCAAAATACCCAAACTTCATAATGAAATATTTCGTGCAGATACACACGGCTGATGTTTTTCCACACAGAGACAAACCACAGTTATTCTGCAGATGTCTCTAAAGTCAATCTGCTGTAAATTGAACTGTTTGATCAGTTATCATGAATTAAGTGACTGAAGCTTCAGAACAGACTTCAAAGAGATGTACACAGTGTAACATGAGGACATAATTAAGGCTCCAGTAAAATATTTTCATACTTATTTTTGCCTTTTCTGTAAAACTGCATCCTACTTAACCTCAAACCCAACAACAATGAATCCCTAATCGTACTAAACTGAAAAAACCCCAAGCCAAAATATAAGCTTGTATTACATTTCTATATGAACCAAGAATAAGCTTAAAGATTTGTGCATACTACTCTACTAAAATCTTCACAGGAAAGATGCAGTCACTTTCGCAAATACAGTTTTTAATTTACTGTAGAATAGAAAGGTTTAATACATCCAGTCAACTCTTCTTCAAAGAAGAATTAGCTGAAGTGAAGAAAGAGTAGAGAAGACTACTGATCAGGCAAGAAACCCTCACATCAGAAGACTGCTAGTAATTTTAAGTCTGAAAAAGAGATCAGCTGCTTCCCAAATTCCAAATACTAGTTTACTTGATCATAAACACAGGTACACAAGTGCTGCAATAATAGAATTACATGAGGTCCAGAATGACCTAAGAGATGTCAAGAAACTGGTTTTAGCCAGTAGAACATTTTCTCAGGAACTGGCTATACTCTGTGTATACATGACAAAAAAACTGTTTATAGTAATTGTTTGTTTTACAGCTGTGACAAGTAAAAAGTCACATAGCATATTTATCCCATGAATTCCTGCTTGCTAGCACAAAATATTTCCTTTTTGAAAAGTCCAGTCAACTCTAAATTTTATCCAGGATTTGATGTAGGATTTTTACTCCTTTCCTAATCGGAACATAATTTTTAGATGAGAGGATTATAACTTAATGAAAGAAAAGCTGTGTATCCAACTCATTATCAGTGACAATTTCTAAGTAGACTAGTCAAGCATTTAAGTTGTTGGCTTTAAGTAACATTAAAATTATACAGCAACTTTAACTTATATGATAGCTGACAAAGCAAATAACACTGTAAATTAAAATACTAAATGTTTAGCACAGTAAAAGGATTTACCCCTGGAATAAGCGTTAGTCTATTACCATCCATCCAAAATTCCTTTAAACCACTTAGTTGTTCAAGTACTTCAGGCTGTAAAGGAAACAGTTTTTTTAAAACTTCATACAAAAACAGTGAAAGGCAAAAACAACTTCAGTGATTCATCTATTGCAACTTTAAGTAATGTCTTATAGCTGTTATATGCACTATTTCATTGAGTCATCAAAATCCAGATCATTTACTTTTTAAAATGTAAATACATACTAGATGTACAAAAATCTTTTAAGAACTTGATTACAGCACTAAATAATCCTTACAGAAAGTGTTAATTTTTTTAATACAAAAAGTATTCTTTTTTTCAACTGTGTGATAGTGTGCTTCCTTCCCCCAAACATGACTTCTATTTCCTGTAACTCTGCTCAAGCGATAACCATCAGTAGCAGTCATAATGGATGCATGTAGTTGTGATGGCTGCATCTGGCTCAAAGTAGATTCAGAGGAGACAAATAACACAGTAGACAAGGGCTAGTAGAACATGTGCCAACTGAAATATAGCTGTTATGCAAATAAGACTATAAGTCAATCATCTTACTCCATAAACAGCGGACAGCCCAGGACCTGTGGAGCTGTCCTGCATGGCAGAAGGCTGCATGCACACCAGGATTCTCTTCTTGAGTAGGGACACCTCTCAAGGTTACTCCTCAAGGTTGAGGGAATCCTTATCACATCAGATACTCAGTAAGTGAATTGGGAATAAGAGCGCTGAAACTTCTAAAATTTTAGCTAAATTATATAAAGAATTGATTGTGCATATCTAATCCTTTAGACATAAACCATTGACCAAGTCTGGATCCAGCTGCACCTAAATTCCCCTCTGAGAAGGGGTTTAGAGCACAAAAGGGGTCCTTTTCCAAACCTTGTGATTCAATGGGAGGGTCTCCCTGACAGTTTTGCCTGACCCTACCCTCTGTGTAGTAAATAACTAAGTGTACTGTGCCACTGAATCTTGTTAAATAACTGTCACATTTTCCATTGAACTTTAACCCTGTTATATTAATAAAATACATTCTTGTTTCTCTCTTGTGAATGAGGTGCACGACTCCATCTGTGACAAACTGGAGCACACAATAAATAAAGCTTATGTGTGCAATTCCCCCTCTCTCAGAGGTCTTAAATTCCCTTAAAACAATCAAACCAACCCCCCACCTTAAATTCCATCAGCTCAGAAGAGTTGTTTTTTCAAAAACCACAAAGTTTTTGTGTTTTATGGGAAACAAATTTTAATTTCCTAGCAGCGAACAAAGGGTGCATCTGCCTGATACAAGCAAACTGCTCTATCCATAAAATAAATAAAGTGCAGGATATGCTCCCACTACAACTTAATGTTAGAAATATCTTATGCATCACAGAAAGACCATATCTTGGTAAACATGTATGTTGCATATACTTTCCTATTTAAACTTCCCTTCCAAGAAAGTAGTACAAAACAGGTGCTACTGCACTTTAACAACTGCAACTATATTCAGTTAAACACAGAACTCAATTTTGTTATATTTTAAGTATACAGTATTCCTGCATAAATTGCAGTCCTGGCTCCCAACAATTAATTTTCCAAGAGAAAATCTTAATTGAATACTATCTTTTAAGACATATCCCTACCTAAAAAGGGGGTTCAATCCTTTCTGTGCTTTTACCAAAATACCTTAATGAAATAAGTTACTAATAGTTGCCTCTTCTAGATAAGAGGTGGGTAGAGATAGAGCAATCTGCCAAAAATATACCCAAACAGGTAATTCTACAACCTATAGTTAGTTCCTGGTTGTTATGGCTTCATGTGTGCCTAAGCATGCTAGTTTGTGTGTCCCACATTAATACTTACAGTGTAATGAGAATATGTCAGTAACAGCAATAGCTAGACTAGTAATACTAAAGGACAATTCCTTAAATACACTTCCCTATCTGCCAAACCATACAACTAAGCAAGTGTTCAGCTCTGAATAATCTGTGGCTAAAGAAGTATCCTACTGGTGGCACGCAGAGGCCTGACTTGGTTTTACAGCAAGTTGGTATGTTCGACTATACTTCTATTTCAATTCCCTTATACAGGAAAGTACTTCTAGAAGCAGAGGGATATTAAGTAATTGTAAATGGAAGTTGTATTTGTCTGACATCATGAGCAAGAGGCAAGCTGATCCATGTTGAAGGAAAAAATAAAATCATCTGAGCACCTCAATTGTAAATACTACTTTGAATAATATATTTAATATAGTTTCCTTTGGATCTAAATAGTTTGTACACACTAATAAAAGTAGGTTATATACAGCTTATATAGAACTTGCAACATTAAATACATGACCAATGTTTAGAATTGATTATAAGTTAAAAGACTGTGTTTATAATTCAAATATATTACCATTAACTTTTTACCAGTAATGTAACTGCGCTATACCACAGTGTTTTATTTTCAAATTGAGGAAGAACACATACTCGTATTCATAAGAACATGCATATCATTTTTACAACAGGCTCTATCAAGTAGTATAAGGTATATATAATATTTGCTCAAAAGCAGAGCCCTTAAAGTTGATTTTTTTTACATTTTCCTATTGATTAAAAGTAGATCAAAGGATAAAGAGATTTATAACAGACACAAAGTCCTGTTACTTAGGCAAAACTCACCACTTCTGTGAATTCATTACTTCCTAAATCCAGTCTCTCCAGCTGAGTCAGTCTGGACATAGTTCTGTACAGGATAGGGATTAACGAGGAATTAGATTTAAGAAAATACCAGTTACATCCCATTTTCCTGTTTATACAAATATATTATTTTAATCATTATTAAGCAGTGATGCTGTTCTATTACTGGACTGATATCTAAATAAAATAAATTTTTCACACAGCATTCAACTAGACACACATTAATAATCATGCTGACTGTCACACAAAGAATTGACTGCAACTCATCTACAGATTAGTTTACAAAAAAAAAAACCCTAGAGACCACTAGAGTTACTCCTCTGATAAAGAGTAACTGTGAAGTTACTCTTCCTTTGAGTGCCTTTCACCTACAGTCCTTTGAATGCTTTTCACCTGCAATCATAATCAGCCTTACCAGTAGCCACTACATGCTTTCCTCCCAAAGACAGACCACTGCCTAATGACTAGATGAAACAGAAAAGACCACTATTGAATCACAGTAACCACCACAACCTTTCTCCCTCTCCAGGCTGCTGACAAAGTTGCTTCCATATGATATGGTCTGGAATCCTAATTATTCCTCTAAGAATAATATCATATCATATGTAGGGCTAGAGTACTACAACGTATCATATTACTAAATGGGATTTCATGATACATAAATACTCTTCAAGACCATTTAAGGCAAATATTAAATCAATGACTGAAATAAAGTAAAAACCATTCTTTCAAGCTGTGTTAGCAAAAATTGTACTACATTTATTTAAGTTTACTTTGGGGACCCCATAGAGAATATCTACCACTGCACATGGCTGTCTACACAGTCAACAGCAGTACCATCTAAAAATATTTTCAAAGGGGCTGTGAATCCCTCATATGACATTATGTTCTGTATTTATTTAATAATAGCTTTCAGTAGAACAATTTATATAACAAAATTTTACAAATATAAAGCATAAGTGTGCACATACTATTAAATTCTGGAAAAACTAAGAGCTAACTGGAAGAGTCTTCTGTATTATCAGAATATAAGTATGGACACTAATATATTTAAAAAACAACTGCAAGAGCACAAGATGCTCTATGCAGATATTCAAAGTTCCATTTGTTCTTCTTACCTTACACTAAGACCTTACACTAAGTCTTACAGTTGTTCTGAATACATAGTTTAAAAATTACATTCTACTGAAAAATGCTTTATTTACTGAAAGCAAGTTTAAGTGATTATTAATATTATTCATGAAATCTCCAAAAAGGATTACACTCAACATCTATCTATAGACTTGATTTTTATTATATTATAGTAATGATGCTAGGGACAAACTAGAAATTTAGTGTAAATAAGTAAAGACATAATAAAGACAAAAGCAGAAGCCATTTTCATTGTGCTGTGCATACACTATACACAGGCTCTCCTAGTTTGAGCTAGAACAGAACTAATTCTGTTCAGTGATTTTACTTTTCAGCTCAGTCTCTTCTAACTAACTGCACTTTCTGAAGTTAACAGCATATTTTTGTAATCAGTGTCTACTTCTAGCAGTGAAAATGCTTGACATTTAGTTACTACTAAGGATCAATTTTCCAAAAATTTTCCAAATTCTAGCATAAATTAAGTCCCTCTGAGATACTGTGTAAGTTGAATTTCTCAAAGCTTTATGAGACTGTGCCAATACCAATTTTAGTGCCATACGCTGTGAATAAATTTGCCCCAATGCGTCTCCCTGAAGCACAGCTGACGACTCATTTAAAGGATCTAGCGTATCATTCTGCAGCTTTCAAAATTCTGTGGGCAACACCATAATCTATTTTTACCTGTGGCTTCAGTTTTTAAAAAGTTTTCTATTTCTTTTGTTTTCAATCTGTTAGCTAGACTGTGGGCTACTAGAGAGCAGTACAAAACTTCATTGACAATCTAAATTTCAGCTTCAAAAAGCAGATTAAGGGAGATCACAGCTATGCAAGATTGAATTTGACAAATTAGTTTCAATATAGATAAATGACTATTTGGGGGTGGGGAAAGGCTTATTTTAACATTTTCATAGTTCTTTCATTTCAGCAGTTTTTAGACAGTGCCTTGGTTTTCATTTGAATGGAATTTTCATCTTAAAAATAAATACAAATTTTAAAAATTAAGGAAAAAAACAAAGTAACATCAACAAAATTTTAAAAATTAAATCTGGTTTAAGTGAGTTTTGATGAGGCTGTATTAAAACAAAGTCAGCTGGGGCTTTTTACTGCAGTTTGAGATATAAGGATTTTTTTTCTTTTAGTTCAACATGAACTCTTATCTTTTTATTTTAATGGCTTAGCAAAAAAAAAAAAAAAAAATCAATCTCTCAAACCACTAATCTCCAAGGGCTGAGGGATTTTATTTTTTTTTCCCCTTCCTTCTGTTTATCATACAACTCTGAGGCCCAAACTGTTTACACAGCTAACACCAGATTCAGTCTAAGCAATAATGCTCACCCCTCCCTAATGCCAAATTACACCAGATGCACAAATTCTGCTCCAAGCAAACCCAATACCTAGGTGATTCCCCTCCTTCCTATCCTTCTAGTGCTACATCTTCAATGGCTTTAAGATAATCCAAAGTTGCCATTCTTGCCTCAGTCTTCACTGTCTTATTTACACCAACACCCCCAATTCAAAAAAACTGTTACAATTTTGCCACCAAGGGCCCTGGCCTTACCATTTGGAACCAGAACAAATATCTTCAAATTTTTCTCAAGTATCTGCAAAATGAGTGTAACTTTGACAGTACAACAAAGCAACTTTACTGATTTTATGCTTCCCCCTCCAATGTCTCTAATCTAGCAAACATAGCCACTCAACTGTAATATGCACACAAGAAGTGTCTCATTATTTTTCTCCCCTTCCCCAATGCCTGCTTAATTTATAGCACCTTCAGCTATTTTATGACAGTGTTTCCTAAAACTAATATCTCTTTGCTTTTCCACATTGTTTATTGAACAACTATACTTTCAGACAAAATGCAAACAGTTTCTCATACACAGAAAATGTTTAAGTAACAGGAAAATTCAATGCTAAAGGAAGAGGAATAGAGGAGTGGAAACAAAAATTTACTAGATCACTGAGTGAAATCTATTTTCATCTCTGCCAGAGCATTATGTAATCCCTTTTATAAACTGAAAAATCTGTTTCATAATTCATATTACTGAACTTGCTGTCAAATCAATCCAACAGTAACAGAACAGGTAGTCTAAATTATGCCTCAGATTCTGATGTTTTAAATAGTCAACTTCACTAAGAGTAACAATGCTGCTTACTTCAAGCAGCATACAATTCAAGAGCTATGAATGATAGGCCCTGAATCATCGTAATTACACCTTCAAATAACTTTCTCCTTTCTAAAAACTCTATTACTCTATTGACAATTAGACAACAGACAGAATCTTAAGAAAAATCAAAAAGAAAACTTTTTATATTTGCATTAGACCATTTTCTTAACTTTCATCTACCTATCAGACAAATGCCTCTAAAATAGTCTCTGCATATTTTTACTTTCCATTCAGTAGAAAAATTCTTATTGAGCTGGTCTGCATTATAATACTGCCAGTTTTACAGTCTCTGGCTGTAGATAAGCTCCTAATTGAACCACAAAAGTACTAGAAGAGAATAATAAAGGTGGCAGCTCAGCATGTATTGTACATAGATCATTGTGGAGGTGCTGCAGAGGACATCATCATGGCAACTACTGTTTTTCAGCAAGGATGAAACCCTGAAAACACTGAAGTCAATAAAAAAATTCCCCAGCAACTTCAACAAAAGCGTTTGGCTTAAATACATTATGGCATTTCTTTAAGTATCTCTTATCACTACAAGATACCTCTGTAAACTACCGTTTTTAAAATATCACATGTAATTCATGCTATTAGTGTTAATTATGGCAATTAAGGTCAGAGTAATTTTATTTTAAAAATCCCCAGAAAAAACACAGCTGACTAATATGCTTCCATTATGTTAAACAAGCCTATTGCATTACAGAATACATACTGCATAACAGAGTTTGTGCAATACAGTAAGGGGTTTTTACTTTCTTCAGCAGTGAAGTATACTAAATGAAAAAAAATTGTTCACAACATGTGAATCACATTCCCTTGGTCATTCTGAGCAAGCATCTCAAACTTCACATTTGATTTAGAGAGAATGCCTAAGTTTCAGGCATTCAGCCATCAGAATGCTACCCAAACAGGCATCTGAGCACCAATACAACTTTGCATGCAAAAAGCATTGGACACCTTGGAACAATCATCTTGAAGCTCCCACATGCTGACTTAAATGCTTGACATGTGGAACAGAAATACAGAGTTGGAGAGGGACAGAAAAAAAAAAATCTCTAAATAGGCAAGAATAGGAAGACCAGTGAGTCTGAAAGGAGATATAATTTCAGCAGGATGAAAGGAAAATTTTCTTGTGAGAACTTAGTCCAGTTACTTAGCTACACATTTTAAGCTGTGATCTACTTTTCAATATGCACTATATTAGTAGTATAACTAGAGAAAAAAATCCTCCAAAGTATTTTAAATACATTTCATACATACTTACTTGGGCAAAATTTTAAGCTGGTTTTCTCTAAGTTCCAATATTTGCAGTTTAGTTAATCTGTAACAGAAAGGCATAATAAATTATCACTATATACTACATCTTATAACAAAAGCAACCTCAGAACTTATTTATATTGCTAAACTTCAAAAAAGATCAACAATTTTGATTTTTTTTTTGTGTAAGAATACAAGTATGTTTTGTGCACAAATCTGCATGTTATTTTAAATTCATTTATTCATTTGGGTTAGGGTTTGGTTTTGGTAAAGCATCAAACAAACTGGATTTTGCCTGTTTCTCTGCAGTCTGCTTGAACAAAGTTGTTTTCCTCCATCCCATAGATTTTAAAGCACTATGGGTATATGTTATCATAAGATACAGAATCACACTGGAAGTAACAGAAGAAAGGCAGGATCAGTCCACACAAGTTAAGATATTGAATTTCTAATACAGGCAATGTATCAAATAATTTCATACAAAAAGCCTTATTACAGGAATACCTGTGGACTTCCACATGGTAAAAACAACCTTTACATTCATCTTGTATTTCCTTCCATATTCTCTTTCTAGTCAGCTGCTTAATCCATTTTGATATTTCTATTAGAAGCCAGTTTGACCTTTCTTTTAGTAAATCCTTGGTTGCAAGATAAATAACCTCTAGATCCCAAACTCAACTGCTTGTGCAAGATAAGTTGAAAGTAGTCTCTACATTCAAGCAATGCACCGTCCCTAGTGGAATATTTTTGCATTAAGACAGAAGTGACAAGACTATCTCTTTGCTAAATGAAATGCAGAAATAATTTGGTTTATATACAGACAAGGTTGTAAAAAGACAAGTTCTACATGTGACTCCCCAATAGCCCTAATACAACACAAACCAGGTCATTACGCTCCCAGACTCAAAAAGGAGTTTAATGAACAGATCAGTCTTTCCTAAAGATGCTCAAAGAAATTTGTAAGGTTGCAGACAAAAAACTTAACTCTGATTAAACAGCAAGAACTATACTTGAAATAAAAATAGAAAGCCTGAAAACAACATTTATTTTTCCTCAAGACATTCGCTCATTTTTGGATGCATTTGAAAGTATCAATCTGCCACGCCTATGAACTCCCAAAGAATAATGGTCACATTGAATTAGAGCAGAGGTCAACCTAGACCAGCATTGCAAGCAGTACTTGCCATCTGGTAGCAACTGCTGGAGGGAAACCTCCTCCCCCCACTTCACAAAGGAAAAATGACCCTGTAACAATGCTGAAAAAATAAAAACCCATTTCATGGTAATATCACTGCTGTAAATATAGGACATAATTGAAAGGACCTCCTAGCCTTCTTACCCTACCCTGCATCCTAAGAAAAACTTATATGGAAGAAGGAAGTCTACAGAATGTGGAAAAAAGGACAGGCCACATGGGAGGAATATAGGAACGTTGCCAGAGTATGTAGGGATGCAACAAAGAAGGCCAAGGCCCTCTTGGAATTAACTCTGTCAAGGGATGTCAAGGACAAGAAGGGCTTCTTCAAAGTACATCAATGGTAAAAGGAAGACTAGGGAAAATGGGGGCCTGCTGCTGAATGAGGTGGGTGCTCTGGTGACAGAGGATACAGAGAATAATGAATTAGTTACTGAATGTTGCCTTTCTGTCAGTCTTTACTGCTAAGATCAGCCCTTAAGAGCCCCAGTCCCTGGAGATAAGAGAGAAAGTTTGGAGGAAGGAAGACTCTTGGTCTAGAAGGATTGGTTAGAGCTCCTTTAGGCAAGCTGGACACCCACAAATCCATGGGCCCCAATGGGCTGCACCCATGAATGATGAGGGATTTGGCTGATGTTGCTCTACCACTCTCCATTTTTGAAAGGTCCTGGAGAACAGGTGAGGTGCCTGAGGACTGGAGGAAAGGCAATGTCACTCCAGTCTTCAAAAACAGCAAGAAGGAAGACCCAGGAAATTACAGACCAGTCAGCCTCGCCTCCATCCCTGGAAAGGTGATGGAGCAGCTCATTCTGAAGGTCATCTCTAAACATGTGGAGAAAAAGAAGGTTATTGGGAGTAGTCAGCATGGATTTACCAAGGGGAAATCATGTTTGAATAACTTAATAGCCTTCTATGATGGTGTGACTAGCTGTGTAGATGAAGGGAGAGTAGTGGATGTTGTCTACCTTGACTTTAGCTAGGCATTTGACACTGTCTCCCATAACATCTTTGTGGGTAAGCTTAGGAAGCGTGGGTTAAAAGAGCAGACATTAAGATGCATTGAGAATTGGATGAATGACAGAACTCAGAGAGTTGTTAGCAGCAGAGTCTAGTTGGAGGCCTGTAGCCAGTGGTGTTCCCCAGCGGTCAGTTCTGGGTCCAGTCTTGTTTAACATCTTCATCAATGACCTGGATGAAGGGATAGAGTGGACCCTCAGCAAGTTTGCTGATGATACAAAACAGGGAGGAGTGGCTGACACATGAAAAAACTGCACTGCCATTGAAGGAGAACTGGTCAGACTGGAGAGCTGGGCAGAGGGGAACCAAATGAAATGCAACAAGGACAAGTGTAGAGTCCTGCACCTGGGGAGGAATAACCCCATGTACCAGTACAGGTCAGGGGTTGACCTGCTGGAAAGCAGCTCTGGGGAGAAGGACCTGAGAGTCCTGGTAGACAACAGATTACCCATGAGCCAGCAGTGTGCCCTTGTGACCAAGAAAGCCAATGGTATCCTGGGGTGCATTAAAAAGTGTGTGACCAGCAGGTTGAAGGAGGTTTTTCTCCCCCTCTATTCTGCTGTATTGATGCCACATCTGGAAACACCAGGAAAAAATTTTTCACTGAAAGGGTTGTCAGGCATTGGAATAGGCTGCCCAGGGAGGTGGTTGAGTCACCATCCCTGAATGTGTTTAAAAACCATATAGATGTGGTGCTTGGGGATATGGCTTAGTGGTGGACTTGGTAGAGTAGGGTTAATGGTTGCACTCGATGATCTTAAAGGTCTTTTCCAACATAGATGATTCTATGATTCTATGAAGGGGAAGGGGATAGAACCAGGGTCTCTAGAGGTGAGCCTAGGGGTGTCGTGCCAATGTTAGGGGTGAAGTCAATAGCCCAGCTCAAGGGCATCTACACCAATGCACACAGAATGGGCAACAAACAGGAAGCTGGAAGCCATTGTGCAGCAGGACAACTATGACATAGTCACCATCACAGAAGCATGGTGGGATGACTCTCATGACTGGAGCACTGCAATGGATGGCCACAATCTCTTCAGAAGGGATAGGCAGGGAAGGAGAGGTGGTAGGGTGGCTCTGTATGTTAGGGAATGGTTTGATTGTATAGAGCTCAATGACTGTGATGGTAAGGTCAAGTGATTATGGGTAAGAATGAGGGGGAAGGCCAATAAGGAAGATACCCTGTTGAGAGTCTGTTATAGACCACCCAACCAGGATGAAGAGGCAGATGAAGTGTGGCTGGCATAAGTCTCAAAATCAACAGCCCTTGTTCTCGTGGGAGGCTTCAATTTGCCAGACACCTGCTGGAAATACAACAGAGCAGAGAGGAAACAGGCCAGGAGGTTCCTGGAGCATGTGGAAGATAACTTCCTGACTCAGCTGGTAAGTGAGCCCACCGGGGGAGGTGCCTCACTAAACCTGTTGTTTACTAACAGAGAAGGACTGGTGGGTGATGTGGTGGTCAGAGGCCATCTTGGGTTTAGTGACCATAAAATGATAATGTTCTCAATTCTTGGTAAAGTAAGGAGAGGGGGCCTCATCAAAACAACTACCATGGAATTCCAGAGGGCAGACTTTGGACTGTCACTGGTTGAGACAGTACCTTGGGAGATGGTCCTGAACGGAAAAGGGGTCCAGTAAGGCTGGACATTTTTCAAGAAGGAACTCTTAGAGGCATAGGAGCAGGCTGTCCCCATGTGCCATAAGACAAAAAGGTGGGGAAAACAACTGGTCTTGCTGAACAGAGAGCTTTTGCTGGGACTTAGAAAAAAAGAGAGTTTGCCACCTTAGGAAGAAGGGGCAGGCTACTCAAGAGTACAGGGATTTAGTTAGGTTGTGCAGAAAGAACATTAGGAAGGCAAAAGTCCAGCTAGAACTCTGTCTGGCCACTGCTGTATGAGACAATAAAAATACATTACAAATAGATTAACAACAAAAAAAGAGCCAAGGATAACCTCCATCCCTTACTGGATGTGAAGGGGAATATTGCCACCGAGGATGAGGAAAAGGCTGAGGTACTTAATGCCTTCTTTGCCTCAATCGTTAATAGTCAGACCAGTTATCCTCAGGGTATTCAGTCCCCTGAACTGGAAGACAGGAATGGAGAGCAGAATAATCCCCTCATAATCCAGGAGGAAGCAGTTAATGACCTGCTATGGCATCTGGACACTCACAAGTCTATGGGGACAGATAAGATCCATCCAAGAGTACTGAGGGAGCTGGCAGAGGAGCTTGCCAAGCCTCTCTCCATCATTTCTCAACAGTCCTGGTTAACAGGGGAGGTCCCAGATGACTGAAGGCTTGCCAATGTGACACCCATCTACAAGAAGGGCCAGAAGGAGGATCTGGGGAACTACAGGCCTGTCAGCCTGACCTCAGTACTGGGGAAGATTATGGAGTAGTTCGTCTTGAGTGTGCTCACACGACAAGTGCAGGGCAACCAGGAGATCAGGCCCAGACAGCATGGGTTCAGGAAAGGCAGGTCCTGTTTGACCAACCTGATCTCCTTCTATGACTAGGTTACCCACCTAGTAGATGGGGGAAAAAGTGGATGTTGTATACCTGGACTTTAGTAAAAGACTAGTGGGAGATGTGAAGGTTAGTGGCCGTCTTGGGCAAAGCGACCATGAGATGGTGGAGTTTTCAATTCTTAGGGAAGTAAGGAGGGAGGTCAATAGAACTACCTCCTTGGACTTTCAGAAGGCAGACTTTGACATGTTTAGGAGATTGGTCGATGATGTCCCTTAGGAGGTATCCCTCAAGGACAAAGAAGTCCAGGAAGGATGGATATTCCTCAAGAGGGAAATCTTCAAGGCACAGGAACTATCTGTCCCTGTGTACTGTAAAATGAGCCAGTGAAATAGAAGACCGGCCTGGCTAAACAGTGAGCTTTGGGCAGAACTCAGGAAGAAAAGGACAGTCTACTGGCTATGGAAGAAGGGGCAGGTAGCTCAGGAAGAGTACAAGGTTGTTGCAAGGTTATGTAGGGAGAAAATTAGAAAGGCCAAAGCTCAGATAGAACTTAATCTGGCCAGCATCATTAAAGATAATAAAAAGTGTTTCTATAAATATGTTAACAGTAACAGAAGAGCTGAGGAGAATCTATACCCTCTACTGGACACAGGAGGGAACCTTGTGACCAAGGACTAGGAAAAGGCTGAGCTGCTGAGTGTCCACTTTGCTTCAGTTTTTGTCAGCAATACCAGTTGCTACCTGAGTGTCCAGCTCCCTGAACCGGAAGATGGGGATGGGGAGCAGAATGCAGCCCCCAT
>JANIJG010022766.1:4075-15300 GCA_024611175.1 Megaceryle torquata | reverse complement strand
TGTCTTGCGGTCGGGGGGGGGGGGGGGGGGGGGGGGGGGGGGGGGGGGGGGGGGGGGGGAAGAGAGAGGATGACAAATGTCAGGAGAACTCTGAATAACAAGAGGAAGCAAAGTGAATCTCTTGGAGCTACTGTGGTAATCATTTTGTCATGTAGACATCAGGAGGCATATCAGTCAATGGCACATCATGCACATTTTGCTTGTGTGGGCACCTGTTAGATTTGGTTTGGTTTTTGCTTTCAACCCTGAGGTCATAGGACTGTACTCATACAAGAAATATTTTTAAAGTAATTTTTCACACAATATTATCTGTCTTCTGAAAGTCAATACAACCAAGGATTTGTCTGTTTAAAGACCAAATATATACTACCCATGACTCTCTTTCCCTGTGATAATTTTTAAGCTGCAAATTCCCATCAGTTGCCTTTAGTAAAATCTCAATTTACATCCAGGAGAACATTTTTTTTTGGTATAGATTTAGTCTGGAATTTGAAGAATCTCAGTTTTATAATTCAAGAGCTGTAATACGTTTTCTGGGAACATTAATGTCTCTGAAACTTGATTATGCAAATATTTGCAGCAGACAAACAAAAGCTCAGTGAAAAGAAATCCATAAATAATTAAGGAAATTGTGGCTTTCAATTTTTATAGTATTTACTCCTCTCTAAACATTTCCCAAACTCTCTGGAAGCTTTTCTCTCCTCAGTTACTTAGAAGTCTCTAGTGACAATTGTTGCATCCCAAGTGAAGTCACATTTACTGGAGAAACCCATCAAGCAGCAGATGACATTTTCAGGTATTTTTACAGTATCTCTGCCAATATTTTGTCATTTTGATTAATGTTACCAGCATCATCAGGTTTATGACACGAAGCACTGCTCAGATTTGAGGGCTCTTAAAGAATAAAGAAAAAGAATTTTAGATGGCTATTGAATTTAGGGCCCTTGGTTATTGATGGGCAGCTGTGATTTTCAACATCGTGTACTTAAATAACAAGTCATTGTCATAGTGATTATGCTGTGAAAGGCATGTATTTAAGGAATTATAAATAAAGAGCATTCTTATTTTTTTTTCTTTCTGTAAGAATGTTGGATATTTTTGTTGTTTCTTGCTATGTATGTTGGCTTGAAGTTCTGTAGAGTCTCTGTGGTGATCCTGTTAAATTTGGGTTGAGCTTCAGATGCACTGATTCAAGTTGTATGTGTATCCCAAGCACCAGCTGAAGCCCCAGGTAGAGCTGCATTTGATGGTCTGAGTCAAGGGTTCAGCTGAGCGCTGCCAAGCTGTGACAGTCAGGCGGTAAGGAACCATGTCAGGTTGTAAGAGAGAATGCGGGAGCCCTTCTCTCTCTGGTTTATACGATAGAATTGGAAGTGAGAGACTTGTTGCCTACCTGGCCTTGTACTCCTAGCTCAGGTCTGTAATTTTTGTACTGGACTTGAGCTGCACAAAATAAATATGTTTATACTCTCAGGCAGTTTTCAGTATTAGTGTTATGCACAAAACTGTTTACTGAATTAACTCTCCCAATGCTACTAGAGGGCTGGGCCAATACAGAATTTGGGTCACCACACCTAATATTTCTGTAATAAAAAAAGCTTTTATAGAGTATATTTGTATTTTTACTTGGAATATTTGAAGAAGCTTCTAAATTTCAACCAATCTATCCTCTTTCCTCCTGAAACTTATTTTTTATAGAACTAGATGTAAATCATTTAGCAGCAAATTCTGTTAAAGAAAGAAGTCATCACTGCAGAATTTTCAAAAACTTGTCTCTCAGGTTGAGAGAGATTTCCAACTTTTTTTTTTTTTCCTGCATGTGTCACCCTCTGAGTACTCTGTGTACATTAAGAGTACATGCCATGGAAATAAAAAAAGAATGAGTTTGAATGAAAAAAAGGTTTGAAGCTCAAGATATTTATGTTTCACTTTTAAACTGTAATCAAAAAAGTATTGTATACTTTCATTTGATGAATGCTGCACACGCTGCAGAAAAATGCATTGTAAGATTTTGGAAAAGTGCCTGCAGCTGATACAGTGGTTTTTGGATAGAAATTTATTTTTTATGGAACAGTATTTTTAAAAACGCTAACAATTCTCAAGACTTCTTGGTCAGCTCAATTATTTATTTTTGAAGAGCAATGCAATGTGCTCATTATTCTCAAGTATTTCTTGTATGTTACTGTGGCAAAAGCTGGCAGTACATATATAAAACCTCACAGACCAGTCTTTAATGATCTCTAGATTTAGAGTAAAGGAATGAAATTACTGACATTAGTCTTTAACACAAATTTTAGCTTTGATTTAATAACTGCTTCTAATAACGACCTGTGTGGTCCTGCACACTTAACACAATTAGCATTTATATTTTAACTTCTTAAATTAAAACACTGAATACCTACCAGTATAGAATATAAAAAGTAGCATGTGATAATATAAGAGTTCTCCAGAATAGTAGTACTATGAATGTTTGACAAAGTCTCATAATGTCAAAGTTTAAATTATTGAATAGCTACAACTGCTGTAGAAAGTGCAATGCGGATTAATAGACATAAAAGGAAACTCCACGTTCCAGATGAAGTAGCGGAGTAAATATATCATCTAAGTGGTTGATAAAGTAGTTGAATTACTGTAAACAAGCAATAAAACATCTTGGAGGAAATATCTCAGAGAGGTTGCATATTGGAAGAGTAAAAAGATAAATGCAAATTGTAAATATATTAAGAGAAAAGTCTGGTTGGCAATTTTTCGATGTAATAGGTGGCTCTCTTGGCTCTCTGTTAAATAAAGCTGGTGTTCTTGAACAGTAATGACTCATCCCTCTGACATGGAGCAATGCATAGCAGATGACAGTCGATATAAGATGGATACAGCTATTTCTGCCATTACAGTCTTAAAATGGAAATATTTCTGGGCATTGTAATATGAAAACATTCAGTAAAAGAAAAATGTTGGGACTGTACACATCACTGATCAATTATATGCCATCCTAATGCATAATGGAGTGAGAAATCGGAGTCTTTGGATATTTGTTTTATTAGTGAGCCCAGTCCTGCAGAGTATCAATTCACTATATACCATGCATGACTTGCCTTTTTTCAATTTTTTGTTATTTTTTCCTCCTTATAGTTATCTGTAATAGTTTTAATTTCCAAGAAAATACACAGGCTGGAACACTCTACTGCTAAGGCTGAAGATGTCAAATATGGCACAAGTATCAAAGTTCTTGTCTGCCAACCGGTGCTTAAATGCCATCAGCAGCAGAGGTGGATGGCTGTTTTCAAAATGTAGCTACGGTAGAGCTGTGTTGTAAACTAGTCTTTCTTACATCACAGAGTACACCTAGAGTACTGTGTCCAGCTTTGGAGTCCTCAGTGCAGGATAGACATGGACCTCCTGGAGTGGAGGCTTTAAATGATGAGACCATATAAATGCTCAGAGGGCTGGAGCACCTCTTCTGTGAGGCCAGGCTGAGAGAGTTGGGGTTGTTCAGCCTGGGGAAGAAGAGGCTCCGAGGGGGTCTTATTGCAGCCTTTGAATTCTTAAAGGGGGCCTAATAGAAAGATGGGGACAGTATTTTTAGCAGGGCCTGTTGAGACAGGACAAAGGGTGATGGTTTTAACCTAAAACAGGGGAGATTCAGGCAAGATACAAGGAAGAAATTTTTTACAATGCGGGTGGTGAGGCACTGGCCCGTGTTGCCCAGATTGGCAGTAGATGCTCCATCCCTGGAAACATTCAAGGTCAGGTTGGACCTAACCTAGTTAGAGATGTCACTGCTCACTGCAAGGGGGTTGCACTAGATGACCTTTAAAGGTCCCTTCCAATCCAAACTATATGATTCTATGAAAAAAGTGAAAATTAAAAGTACTAGAAATTGCAGCAGAGTTGTCAATAATATTCCCTCCCAGCTGATGAGAGGCAGCCTGGAAGAGATGGAAGAATTTGTGTCTTGTGGGATTGCACCTTTGTGCTACCTTTTTCTCTTTTTATTATATTTTTCATCCTTACTTCTAGTGGAGAAGTCCCATGTAGATTAAAAGGTAGTGGTAATGAGATGATGAAGCTTTCAGAAGAAAAGGGGAGGAAAAGAGATAAAATACTGTAACTGTTTACAGTAAGAGGGCTTGCTTGAAAATACTAAAATTCAGATTCTCAGTGTTTTTTCAAAATGATGCTTAAAAAAAAGATGATAAAGTTTCTAAGAAAATTAAGATAGTAAGAAGTAATACTAAAATTACACCGATAACTCTTCTAAATTCAGTATATTTCTAATGCAACTAATTTATTGGTTATGATTAATGGAGATTATCAATGGCTACAAAAGCTAGATAATAGACTGGTTTAATCTTTTTAATAACAGACCTAATCCCATAATCATAATTTAATCAAAAGTTCATCTTTCCAGAAGTTTTCTTGCATGTGTGCTCCTGAGTCAGGTCTGTGATATTTTAAATTTTCTGTGGGTGACAATTTCCATTTTCAAAAAACACAGGAAGAAATCATGAAATTCTTGCCCCATGCTAACATGATGATCAATTAAGCACTCTTAATTCCCTTTGATGATGGGCATTGAGGCAAAGGAAGCTTAAATGACTTTTGCAAGGCTGCTGAGGAATTAAAGATGATGAGACCTTAAGGATTCCTATCTCTTTTCAACACCCAGCTGCAATGCAACAATATTCAAGAGGAAATGTAGTAACATAACAGTTTTTAAAAACCCTAAGGAGAAAAGAGAATTAGAAGATGGAAACTCAGCAAAATGAAGGACCAGCCCATTTTGACTCATCCTTTCCACAAAATGACAATTCCCTGGCCAGCAGAGACTCATCAGAGTCTCATCTGGATGGAGAGTGTTTTACTCCTTAGCATAATTGCTCATTCATCCCAGTTATCTGCTGTGGGTATTGCCCAATAAGTAATGACTTTGTCCTCTTACGCTGTGTATATCTGACTTAGTCTTTTTGCTTGCAGTAAAAGTTGCTTGAACAATGTGACCCGGAGATGAAGTGTTGCATATCTTTGTATGACCGGTCTCTGAAACCCCAGTCTTGTTACTTTTTATGACAAAGCAGCAAAAATCCCATTGATTTTTAAGACAGCAGAGTAACTGCGTAGGTTGGTTCTGAATTCCCATTAAAATATAATTGTTACGTAAGTAAGGCAACTGCCTCTAAAATAAATCCTAGTTAAACATGGAAGGGCAAAACGTTGGTGGGCAAAATAGATCAAAACCAGAGTCTGAAATTAACGACATCTCAATCTTCATCTAGAGTTTAATATTTGCTGCCAAATTTTCAGGTATCCCATGAGCTATAGGTCAGCCTTAAGCTCTCAGACAAGGTGTGGAATAATGCTACTAATGTATTTCTCCCTGTTGCTGTTTCCCCCAGTATCACCAGATACATCCATTTGCCAGAAGGGTTGCTCCTGGCCTGGTTTCCTTCTGTTTGCATTCCTTAGCAAGAGCAGAGAGATCTGCTGAGGCAGCGATGGAAGTGCAGTATTTGTGTCTGGGAGAAGCTGGAACAAATGCCCTTTGGAATCGCATAGTTTTCATTTACTACTGTATTGAAGAATGCTTATAAATGTTCCACTTTCAAATTACAACTTCCTTTCAATTCCCCATTTTAATTTATTTTTGGTCTTTGTCAATAATGGTTTTGGCAATCCAGATTATTTCACTTTATTTCCCAAGATACTTTTTATGGTTTGCATTTTAAAAAAAACAATATCCCATTGAATAATGTTTAGCATTTATGCTTAGTTTTCTTGAAAGTGAACAACAACAAAAAAATGTACTGTGTCAGTTCTCTGTTCAAAGTACTATTTTTTTTTTTTTGGCCTTTCAGCCAGCATTTATATTATTTGTATTCATCTTTCCTAAAGAAATAGAAAGATCTAAAATTTGGAGGAAATATATGCTGTAAACAAGGAATGCCAGTATGAATAACTTTTAATTCTCTTTGCATTGCCAAAGTAATAAACTGATGTTCTGATCTTCATTGCTCTGTGAAGAACGGAGTAGGGATTAAAAAAATATAAGGAAGACATTTAATGAAAATCTTCCCTGTCCAGCCACATGTGATTGATTTGCTTGGCTTTTAGGGAGAAATGCTACAGAACTGTCTGGCTCTGTCTCTGCTGAAGGAGTCTGAGTTATGTTTCTTAATAATGTAGCTTTATATATTTAGTGGCAATTTAGGAAGATTTTGCCCTTCTTTCCCTGAAGGCAAGATATGATCCAAGTTGCCTGATCAAATGAAAGCTGGTGTTGTTGAGTGTAATCAACATGTATCAAATGATCTTATTAGGCAACTTGATAGTACAACTTTCTGGAGGCTGACTCTCAGCCTCACTGGATACATCATTTCTCTGTAGAATACTGACCGTGCTGGAGGAATACCCAGCATGTATAATGCATGCTGTAGTAGCATGCTCATGAAATGTGGATGGAATCAAATAGTAAAACTGGAGTCACTGTTGAAATCTGCCGCAGGTGGTGACTGTAATTGATAAATAACTACTAATAACCAGAGTAATAACAGGGTTTTTTTATGCATATGCTCAGAAGAAGTTTATGTTTTCAGGGGAAGTTCAAGTACACCTGGATTTTTCTCTGGTTTCAGTAGCGAAGGCTGCACTGCAGCTGCTCTGTGTTGCCTTTTTGTGGCACAGCAGCCTCAAGGAGCCACACTGGGAAGGGAACATGCTGCACAGCAGTGTTTTTTTGCTCTGGTGAACTCAGTTAATCAGCGCTGTGTAGGAACATGTCGAAGGTTGCACCGGCTCAGCAGGTGTGTGATGACTCTGTCAGCTGCTGGAATGGGATCACATCTGACCATGGGTTTGTAGAATTTGTTGCTTAATCTCAAAACTGTTTTTGAAAACATGTGATTGCACTGTTAATGACTACTCTGAGAGCAAGCTTAGGTGGTCTCTCCACCATGGCAGAAAGACTTCTTGAATGTTTAAGCACATTAACTTCACACAAAATAATGGGTTACTTTATGATTTAGTATGATGATAGGCAACTCCCATTGATCTGTTTCTCCTGAATCCCATTTGAGTAGGTGGCTCTTTGACAGTTAAGAATAGTAGCCTGCCAATAATTATGCCAATTTTAATGCCAGCTTCTAAATTTTATTTAATTACTGTGAGATTCACTTTAGGTTTCCAATCCAGTAACATTTTAGTAATTAGTGACCTAAGAGACATAAAATACTGCAACAGTCATTTTGATGAAGATTTTGTTGGTTAAAAGAAGATCAGGCACTTCTGCTGTAATTGTGACACTGAAATGGAGGACCAGCACAGGCAGGGGAAGAGAGATCTTGCTGCTTTCTGTGTGTGCTGGTGGGGCAACCAGATCTGCCAGCTAGTGAGATATCTAAGGAGAAGGGGTAATTCTCACAAGGGATCAAGACCATCAGCCCCTTAAAGAGCTGCTGATGAGATTTACCTGACCTCTGGTTGAGGTGTCCTCTGGATATCTCCTAGGGCTGGACAGGACTCCAGAGGAGTCCTTTGAAAGAGTTGGAAAGGACATTTACACCTGCAGTTAAAAATGAAATGCTAAGAGCAGTGTTTTTGTGGGCAAGGACCAATAAAGGTCAACCCTCCCCATTGACTCCTGGACCCCAAGGACATTTCTTACACAGCTGGAAAAGGCCACCTTGAAGTCTGGGATAGTGATGGGGCAGAGCTGAAGATGTAGCCCCAGGCTCTGAGAAGGAACCACTGGACTCAAATGTCATGTCATGTGTTGGTAAACTGGAAATTGCAGAAGCCTTTCTAAAGTGGTTGTTTATATTAAATCTCCTCATATCTGTGAGAATTAAGAAGCTGCTAGTTCGGTGAGTAGTTTTGTTCCAAACAAATAGTTTAGGGAATAAAATGAGGGAGACTATCACTTCTTGGGTATTAATACTTCAGTTAAATATTTATAAATAGAAGATTTTATTTTGTACTTTAAAGCCAGACTCTTTCTTAGATATGTGTTAGTGTCCAAATCTGTCACTATAACATAAAATCCTTTAATTAGGTTTGCCAGTTCATAAGCAAAATAAACTTTCTACATCAGATGTTTCTTTGAGACACAGAAGATGTTTCCTTGAAGTTTTGGGTTATTTAAATTTTCTGCAATGCAAATTCTAGACATAGTCCTACAGAAAGTTAAATTAGCTTGAAAAAGAGGTCATATCGAAGCTGATGGAGCACTGTGGCTTGCTAATTTTGGCTTTTTTGTTGTTTCTAAATAAAAAATCTTCAGATATGAAAACTCCTCCTTCAGCTTAGGAGTTCATACAGTAGAAATCGCTATGAGATTTTTCTCTTCTGTGACAACACATTTCCTTTGATTCTTTCTCCTTACATTTTTAACCCAGATGTTACAGCATAAAATTCCCTATGTATTAATAATATAAAAATCTACTTAATTGATACACCTCTCTACATTTTCCAGAATGAGCTGTAGCATTTTATAGTGAGACCATCTTCTCTGTGGGGAAAGGTTTTCAGATTCATGGTTCTTGGCTGTGGTATGAAACACCACAGCTAACATGATGAAACAGTGAGAGAGTCAGAGTGTGGCATGACTTCCTTCTGACAGAATATATGCCCCAAAAATATAAAAAATTAAAAATATTATGCAAGCTTTTACACTGTTAAGTACTATTCCACTGGGTTCTATCATGCATGTTTTACCAAGGAACAATGAAAGAAAAAATGCTGGTTTAGCTCATCTGAGGGTCCTTAAGGTCCAAAGAATAAGCAGTATTTCTCAACTTGTCTAGATTTAAAGATATTTGAGGGGGGAAAGTTAGATTTTACTGGAAAATATTTTCAGAGCAGTTGTATATTTTGCATTTAATCTTGCCTTTAGAACTGCAAGTTTTCTAGGTTTTTCCCTGTAATAGAAAAAAAAATTGAAGTAGAAGAACTTGTGCTTTGCACAACCACATAGTGTCATACTTTGCAAACTCTGTGTTGAACTGATGTAAAATTTCACATGCTGGTAATGATATAAAAATTGAGATTGTGGACTAAAGCTGATGATCACTAACAGTTTTGGTAACCAAGTGAATAGTTTAGAAAATGTTATTATTTCAGAATAGCTTCATCTCACATTTAAGAATAATTAAACCAATTCTTGGGAAAAACAAACACCAAATGAGTAATAATACAGCAAAGAATTTGCTGAATTTTGTTAATACGCAGTCTTATGCATAGGAATTAAATGCAAGAGAATTTGTCTTGAGTCTAAACCACTTTACATGACTCAGCTAAAAGGTTTGATATTGCCTTCCCTTCTAGTGTTTAAGCTGATACAAACTAGGGGAAGACCGACAAGCATTTACTTCATTACTAAATAATTAGTAAATTAGATCATCCATGTGCTTCTCACTGCTAAATTTCAGAATAATGTGACTCCAAAAACTTCTCTATTGATGTCAAAGAAGGTTAAAACATGATGTCAATACAGCTATGCAGGGAAAATGTCATGGGAGAAAACCAGCATTTGTTTTGAGCATGGATTATTCTAATTAGACTAAGGTAAGAGTGGTCTGTAAATATTACATTTTTGAAGAATTAGAGATTAAAATGCTGTAAAAATTAGATTTTTGCCTTGTTAAAGAGCAAGAAATCTCAAAGCTAGTTTTGTAAGTCAAACTTAACAGCTTGACCCCCCTAACTTAAAGCAATGGGGAATGCTGAGACATTTTAAGAGTAAACAAATAAATATTCATTCTATTTCCATCTCCCTAAATTGTTGCAGTTTGTAGGATTAAACAGGTGAGCAGCAGAAAGCTCACATGCCTTTTCAGAAAAGCAAAAAGGTTGCAGGCAAAAATGCCTTTGGAGCTTTGAAAATGCCAAGTACCTTTTAAAGAAAAGGCAGTCTTATTAAAGTTTATTGTACTCAAAATGGTGATAAAACACCTAATGTGCCATGTGTGAAGCAGCAAGTTTTGTCATTAAAGATTCAAAACAAATTCAAAATACCATAAAATTGTAGTGCTTTACAAAGTGTTGAAAGACTGACATTTTGCTTTCCTCTGTCTGGGACTGTCAGAGGTTTCTGAATCTGACTTCTAAAACTCTTGTTGCTGCCTTTCAGCGGTGTTCACAAATACAGTCCCCTCATGGGAGCCTTTCTGAGGATTTTTCTTGGAGATAAAAATGATGCTTTCTTTAGATTCAGTCCCATGGCAGCCCTGGAGATATTTTTGGTTAGTTTCTCATCAGAAACTGGAGACTTAAAAAGCTAGAAACAACACTTAGAATTTCTAGAAAATGATGTAATTTCCAGCTTCCAGTGAGGAATTAACACCAGTATTTGATGAATTTGGCCTGTTTTTTTCCCCTGCGGTTATCTACTCAAGATTGCCCAAGTAGGTTTATGATAGGAGCAGTTGCTGGTGCTCCAGCTGTATCAAATTCATCTAATCCACCACATGCCACCTCAGCTCTGTGGAGCCACATGTTGTCTCTGTCTTTTGGGTTTCAGAGCCTCGGTCTAATTCTTGGTGTACAGTAAATAAATTAGTTAATTAGAGAAATAAATAAAAGTCTGAGAAAACTTGAAAAATTTAGCGCCTGTGCATTGATCTGGAGTTTGCTCTTCTGTGACAAGAAAATTCATGTATCTTAGTTTTGGAAAAGGAGGAACCCCCTACGCTGCCAAGTACTGTATCAATATATGCAGTGAAATGCAGGTGGTAGAAATATTCCCTCAGAAGTAGCAAAAATTCTCAACAGAAACAGAATTTGTGTAGAAGCAACTAATAGAGCCATGTCTGTAATGAACGTGTTTTTGGGCAGTCTGGTGTTACTAGTGACTAGGGAGGCTAAATTGAAGGCACATTTTTTAACATGATTAAGAATGACACACATATAATCTTTAACAAGCTATTAATTAGAAAGATGCCTGTGTTTATAGCCTCAACAGATACTGTGAAAGCGTGCTCTGGAATATCTGCTTATGCAGAGTAGCAGAGACAGGCTGAGCCGGAGGCAGACACAAGTCTTAGGCACACAAATCTCCTCAGTGTTTGAATATATGCAAATAATGCATTAGCTTTCCATGAGGAGTTTGTGGTGGAATTAGCATCCAGGTCACCAAACTGCTTTTGCTTTTTTTTTTTTTTTTTTTTTTTTTTTTTTTTTTTTTTTTGTCGGCTCTTCCTCCGTTCCAAAACAAAGGTTGTTTTTCGCGCGTCGCC
>JANIJG010022765.1:0-15331 GCA_024611175.1 Megaceryle torquata | reverse complement strand
GTAGACCGGGCAGGTTGTTTTTGTGTTTTGTGTGGTGTTTCGTGTTTTTTTTTGTTTGTGTGGTGTTTTTTTTTTTTTTTGTTTTGTTTTTTGTGGGGGGGGGGGGGTTATTTTTTTGTAAGCCATGAGCGAGATGTTGAGTGTTTGCACCTTGTGCCTCTTGTCCAGCTGGTCCAGCCCCGCTCCTGGTGAAGGGGTTCTTCTCTGTGAGATATTTCTGTGTCCAGAGCAGCCACAAAATACTTCTCTTGGTACTTTGAGCTGCTCGCCTGGTGGGTCAGGGGATGCTCCATCTCCATGAATATTTTCAGGGCCATTAAAAGGAGTGTTAAGAAGCTAGGAGCAGCACCTTAGCTGTATTCAAGGGGGAACTAGGGCATCAAAAACAGAATGGTAAAGCCCTTTTGGTAGGTGAGGCTCCATGTCTGGGTGCTGACATTGCACGAGGATGCTTTAAAACTCCTCCTATTTAATGTTTTTCATTGAGAAAAGGCCATTGGGGCACTTAGGCAGCTCTGGCACGTGGGGCAGTGCTCTCTGCCCAGCCCCTCATCTCACTCTGCTGATCATGGCCAGCAGTGTTGTGAAGAGGAGAACACTGTCTTCCAGGTGGGTGGGCTTGATGTGGGTTGGTTCTGGTAGAGTGGTCTGGAGGGGGAGCTCTTGGGAGTGGGATGGGGACTGGGAACTGAGCTGCTGGGCTGATGTTTTCCAGGAGCATCACTGGTGCTCATGGTCTCAATTATAGGGTGGCAATAGTAAGGCAGGTTGTGATTATCAGGAGAGGGATGGGGTTGTTTTCTTGCTGGCTTTTTTCCTCCCCTTCCCCTGGTTCTCATGTAGCACTCATGGATGACCTCCCACTGGCTCTCGGATGAGGTGAAGGCCACGAAGTTGGTCAGCCCCTCCTGGTCAGTTGGTACACATCGGGTAGGAGAAACAGCTGGTGCTTGGGGACTGGGAGGGAGGGATGGATGGAGAGGGACCCATGGCTGTGGTGGGTGGGCAGGAAGAAGCAGGACAAGGCTGCCTGGGGCTCAGGCCAACCCCGTGCAATGTTAGTACCCAACAAAAGCCAGAAAGCACCACCCCCCATCCCACCCCCATTTATTATTGAGCATATTATTTTTAATTTTTTTTCTGGTATTGTGACTCATGATCTTTTTCACATCTCACTGTTGGTAGTATCAGAGGTAGAAAGTATAACAGTAACCTATATTAAAAATTACCGACTGCCAGTCGAGCTGCTCTCCGTACCAGTCACCTCACTGGAAAACAGGTAGCAGAGATCTGGGCTGGAAGCGTAAAAATGCTGAAGAACAGGAGCCAAAAAGCAATAGAGAAAATTGTGGTTACTTGAGTATTTCCATGACGTGAGCGTGCGCCCGAGGCTCCTCCGTGGGCGGTTAACCCCTCGCAGGCAGGGCTGCAGGCAGCTGCTGGCTCCGCCAGCGACCGAGCGGTGAGCGGCCGGGTGACGATGAGCGGTGCTGGGACAGGAGGCTCATTATTTCTTTTAGGATTAATGCTAATGAGTCTCTTTCCAAGGTGGGTGACTTGCTGGAGTCGAGCCATTTGCCTTGTGAAAGAAGGGTCAGATTTGGGTCCAAAGTGTTGCTCTCTTGAAGAGCAGTTGGATTAATCCTTGCCAGTGATTAACCTCATGTCTAGAACTAGTATTTGCTGGTTTTCTTTTGTGGGAACCTCCCAGTTTTTGAGGTTTGGCTGCTCGTTATCACTCTAAGAGCCTTTTTCTTTCTCACCCACAGAGGTGGTAAGTCCAAGGTCAGGCTGTGGTTTGGTAGCAGTCCCATCCACCTTCTGGGATGGGGTCCATGCCCAGGTGCCACCTCCTCCAGCACATCCCCAGGCATCAGGTCCCTCCAGGGTGTGCGATGGCATCTCTTTGTGACCCACGGTGGCTGGAATCTGAACTTTTGCACCTCTTTTTGAAGTCCAGCTCTTTAATACCCTGAAATGTCGGTGTCTTCACTCTGATCATCAAAGACTTCCTAAAATTTAAATGTTCAGCAACCTGCTGGATGTGCTGACACAGGTCCTGCCTCTGTCACCTTCCTTGTTAATGGGTTCCCACATTTGAGACTTTCTATATGTTACAGATATGTGCATATCCCTTTGGAGATTTTTCTATATATATATAAATATATATAATGTGCCATTTGAGCTTTCTTCTATATTTATCCCACTTGAGATATTTTATTTATCTCTCCCATTTGAGATATCATATATATAATTATTTCCACACACACTGACATTTGCAAGTCACCATGAGACACCTTAGAATAAAAGACCCCTTCATGGAGGGAAAGCAAACCACAGACAATAAAAAGATGGGTTTTTTTCTCCCCGTGTCCAGAGCTGCAGCTCCATGCAGAAGGGTGAAGCACTCAAGGATGGGTTGCACTGGCCCAGCCCAGCCTCGCGGCAGGGTCACCGTTGCCATCAGAGGTGCGATGTTTTGGGGAGGAAATCCGCTTCTTGCTCGTGTGTGTCCCCTGTGCCCCTGGGTTCCTGTCCGTGGTATTTTTGCTTTGGGTGTTTCCTGCTATTTAGCCACTAAGTGTATTTTAAACCCGCGCGCAGGGGGAGGCGGGGAAGGGATGTGAGTTAATTCAGACCCAAGGGCAGGGTTGTGTCGGGCGTCCTTGTCCGGGTGGCAGTGGGAACGCCGGGGGACACGGTACCGGGGGCAGCCCCAGCACTGATGGGTTTTCTCCACCACCTCCAGAGCATCCGTGGGGTCCTCAAAGCCACCGGCTCACAGGAGAGGGGTGGGAAAGCTGCTCCTTGTGCTGGGACCAGACCCCACAGCCAGTCTGTGTCCTCTGCAGGGGGTGGCTGGATGGACAAAATGCCTCCCCCCATTCCCCCCCCCCATTTTATTGGAGAAATTCCAATAGAGTCCTTGCAGAGCCCCCATCCAAGGAAATGCCAGGGCTGTTTTTTGTATGTTATATATTGGGGGGGGGGGGGGATGGGGGGGGGTTGTCTTTTCTTTTGGTCTCTTTTTTTTTTTTTCCTTCCTCTGATTTTGAAACAGTTTTTCTTGCATTTGTTGCTGATAAAAATCAGTTAGGTTTTGGGAGGGGTTTGTGGGCAGGGGAGATTCTCTCTCTCTGGCTTCCTTTGTGTTGGGGAGCAAAAGCACGGAGCTCCTTGAGGAGGAAGAAGATGAGCTGGGCAGGGACTCCAGCAGCTGGCAATGGCTGAATCCCCCGGGATTTTCCCGGTGAACTGTCGGCTCAGCTGGATTTTGCCCAAGCCAGCAGCTCCCATCCCCAGGAGACGGGCAGCTGAGGTCGGGATAACCCTCCCTTTACCTGCCTGTTTGCACTTTTCTTTTTCCATTTGGCAACCTCCAAGTCAACAGAAGGTCTAAAATAAGGAAAATGTGGGGAGTGAGTGGAAAAAATAAAAATAAAAAAGACCAGTTCAGCAGCATGAGGTAGGAGAGGGGAAGTGATGGAGCTGTGTCCCTGGCCACTGCAGAGGGTTCCCCTCAGGGCACCGTGTCCTTTTTCTGGGGTTTTGCAGGTTGTCTGGGGTTTTGCACGCTCAGGGAGGTCAGGGACCTTCTGTTGCCTGTAGGTAGATGGAAGCCCTGTCAGAGGTGGTGTGATCCCCTCCCCTTTGGAGGGCAGTCCTGCTGTCACCTGGGAGGAGATGGGCTGCTCTGAAGGACCAGCTCTGGGGCTTCTCCTTTGATCTAGAAAAGCCTAATTCAAATTTTTCTTCCCTTTTTCACCCCTTTTAACATAAATGTACATAGATATCTATGTGTATGTACATGTATAAAAGATTTTATCCTTATACACAAATATATATAGGTATGGTGGTATACACACACGTTATATATATAATATTTCATCCTTAGAGACATGCACACAGATATTATACATAGTTGGAAGGAGATTATGGAAACAGCCCAGATGGGGTGCATGTTTCCAGGGATCTCCAAATATCTTGCTCCAGGAAAAGAACAGCTTCAGCTACACAGTAAAGTGTGATCCCCAGCAAGTTCATCCATGAAAAGTATTAATTGTCCAACTTGCCCCTTTTTCCCATCCAGAAGAACAAATCTTTTCTATCCTACAGAAATTTTTTTCTTCTGATATAATATAAACTTAGGACCATGTAACTTCATTTTCCATGAAAACCCATCCAAGAGGATTGCTGAAAATAGACTCTGCTCTGAGAACAGATACCAGAAAAAGCAAGTGGGGCGGGGGGGAGTGGGGGGAGCCAGGTCAGCCAGGGCAAGGAGTTCTGTAAAAAAAATTAATAATCTCCTCTGGAGTTAATTGAGTTGAAAAGCAGCTTGTTAGAGCCCGTGTGGGTTGGGGTTGGAGGATGCACTGTCCTGCTTAGGCAGTGGCCACATTTCATCAGCCTGCTTTTATTTACCAGCAGGTAGGAGATGGGTTGAGATGCCATATCCAGACTTTCAGGTTTCACAAAGGTTTGCTGTGGCAGAGGCATTTTCTCCAGGAAACAAAACAAAAGAATCAAACAAAAAGCCCCCGCCCCCCCCCCCAAAAAAAAAAAACCCAACCAAATTAAAACCACCAAACCCACCTCCTCCAGATACTTTTGGGATGGAGTTGGCTCCCTTCAGCCCCTGAGCTTGGGACAGGATCTCCTTCCAACCCAGCCTGCAAAGTTTGGGTTTTCCCAATCCATAAACACACAGCCCAGCTCGTACGCTCTGCCTCGGCTACAGGCGGCAGCAGGATCGATTAAAATGGATCAATTCAAACACCTCTATTAAAGCATCAGCTTTTGGAGGGGTGGGAGTGAGCAGGTGCCTCATCCTGGCAGGGAAGGGGGCAAAATGCTGTTTGGATTTAAAAGCAGTATCCTGTAGTATTTTGTTTGGGGTTTTTTTCTTTCTTTTTTTCAAATTGATGTTACTGGTCTGGGGCTTTGCTTATGAGGGGCTTCATCTTTCGGACCCCTGTGGCTAAGCTCTTATGTGTGTCCAAGGAGTTGGGTCCACACCAGTTGCAATTCAGTCCAAAAGCTGCCCCATGCAAGATGTTGAGTAAAAAAAAAAGAAAGCGGTGAAACAAATGGTTTGCTGGGCTGAGCTGTGAGTGCTGCAGAGCGAGCCCCTGTCTGGGGGGAAGGGAGGACGTTTGATGTTGGTTTGTGCCAGCAGGTCAATGCGGGAGGTGGGGTGGGATGTCCAAGTGATTTTCCTCCCACCAAGGGCAGGTTTGGGGGGTGAGGATTTGGCGTCGGGCACCGTACAACGGGGAGATGCTCAGGTAGCAGCAGGGGTGGGGGAAAAGGAGACCCCTGCCCTACCTGCCTTCTCCTGGGTTGTGGGTGCTGGGTGTGGTGGTGCTGAGTGCCCCAGGCCTGGCCGGTCCCTGAGCCTATGGGGTGGTGGGAGAAATGCCCTCTGAGCAGGGAGGTGCCTGGGCTGCTCAGCCACTGCTGGATGTGGTGACCAGGAGCTACCCACGCTTTCCATGGCGCTTGGCCAGTGGAATGCTTTAGTTACACACATTGTAATTTTTTTCTTTTATTATTATTATTTCTGTTTTATTTTATTGTTTTATATGGCTTGCCATGCAAGTGAGATATCCTCAGTGGCTGCTTACAGCCTTGCTGAAGATGCTCGGCGTAAATTAGGTGATCCTGCTCTGGCAGGGGGTTGGACTAGATGATCTTCTGAAGTCCCTTCCAACCCTGAACATTCTGTGAATCGGTAAACACCAGACCCTTGGGAAGGCAGTTTTGGGGGCTGCTGCTCCCCGTGCTGAGCTGCAGGTGCTGAGCAGCATCTCTCCTCCAGGAGCAAAAATACATGCTAGTTTAAAAGTGCATCCTCATCTCACTTACCTGCCTTTTCAGCCCAAATATTCCTTATTTTTTATATTTTTCAGGAAAAAAAACCAACCCTGAAACACAGTCCCACCTTGCTCCTCCCCAGGCCTTATAGAATTCAGCTGAAAGGCGTAGCCCAGTTGTTGGTGCTGAAATTCCTCCCCAGGGGTTTTTGAAGCCCCCCCAGGGACCACACTGGCTGAGCTGACCCAGCAGCCTGGGGCATCACCAGGGCTCCTGGCACCGCCGCCTCCACACCTCCCTCTGTTTGCTTTCCTAAACCATTCTCTGGTGTTGCCAGGAAAATGTTATTAAATTTTCTGTCGCCGGGCGTTGGACTCCCTGCGAGTGGCCTATTTGTGGTGGTGTGTGGTGGTTCGTCGTGCCTGGAGGGGTTACAAATTCACCATAGCAATTTTTTTCTTTTTCTTTTTATTTTCTTTCATTCTTTCTTTTTTTTTTTTTTTTCCCTCTCCTGGTCTGGCTGGTGCCACTGTGCTGGGTTTTGGCTCAGGGTGGCATCTGGGCATCTCAGTTGGGATGCAGGAGGCAGCCAGGAGCTGAACAGCCCAGGATGGGAGTCTGAAGCAGAGCCCAAAAGGTTGAAAAAATCATTAATGGGCAAAAATCCCCAATTGACTTCACAGTTACCACTGGGGTATCAAAGGGAAATTAATTGAAAAAATAGGTCTAGGCCAATAGAGGAGGAAATAATATTGTATCTGTAGGGTGCAAGAAGAGGATATACTGAAATTTCAGCGTGCCCCTTGGCTGGGGTTGTGACAGTTCTGGCAGAAGGTCCCCAGATGCAGCAGAGTCTCTCCCTTGCCTCTCCCTGCAGTTGCAGAAAGGGTCCACTTGAAGCAGAGATAAGAAGCTTAAAAAAACAAAAAAAAAAGCCAACACAACTCCAGAACTAAAAAACAACATCCCAGCTTAAGCTTTATTTTATTCATGCTCCTGTAGTAGCGTTGTTTTTATTTATTTATTTTTCTTTTTCCAAAACCTGTTACTATTTAAACACAGATTTTTAGCTTTTCCACCCAGGAGCCGGAGCTGGAAATTCTTTCCACTGCGTTGGTGCAGGAGGGAACAAACCGCTGCTTTTAGTTTGCTCAAATAATCCATCCCAGGCTGGAGCTGCGGGTTTCCTCCACCCCACTCCCTCCCACTCCCAGCATGGTCCTGGGGTTCCGCTGCGGGTGACGAGGGGGACAGGGATGGGGGGATGCACGACGGGACAAGGCCACCTCTTGCAGACCCATTTCCTCAGGGATTTTCCCCTAATTTTCCCCAGGACTTTATTATTGCAAATGCCACGTGGGCACAGGAGCTGTGAGCTGGAGTGGTGGCTTTGCTTTTGCGGGCTGGGCAGAATGGCCACAATCTTCCCCCCCTTATTTTCATAGCATTAAGAAAAGGAGGTGGGTTATCAGCAGGGGACTATTTGCTTTTCAGTGTGGCATGGGAGGAGGTTGCTCGTGGCCAGCCAGTCTTTGTGGCCCCACGCTGGGAGCCCCTGCACCACAGCAGAGGGAAGCTGGTGCTACCCAACGTTTTGGGGATGAGCCACTTCTGAGTATAAAGGAGTGGAAGTTTGGAGTAGGATGGGCAAGGTTTTCCTAATTTATTTCACACAGCTCCTTGGACCATCCATCCAGTGCTGTGCTCCCACCTCCATCCCCGTTTCCCCCTACCCAGACAGCGGGACATGGTGGTGGCTTCTCCTTCCACAATGGAACATGCTGATTTTCCAGGGAAAAGGAGACACCCTGGAGCAGGATTGCATGGTGCTTCACTGCTGTGGAGGGGCACGTCTGGGATAACTGTGTTTCTGATTCCCTGACCTGCTGAGCTAAGCTTAACTGGCCAGAAAAGGAACAAATGAGCTTTTGAGTTTTTTCCCTCCAACCACAGCAGTGAGACTGTGGGTGCCCAAGTGCACCTATTCTCCTCTGGGGCCTGTCACCATCCGGAAGGGACTGATGGACTTAAGCTGAGCCGGGGGGGGAGGGTTTAGGTTGGATATTAGGATTGGATATTAGGAAAAATGTTTTTACTGTGAGAGTGGTGAGGCCTTGGAACAGGCTGCCCAAGGAGGGGGTGGAATCACCATCCCTGGAAGTGTTTAAAAAAAACCATCTAGATGTGGCACTTCAGGACATGGTTTAGTGGTCCTGGTAATATTTAGGAGATGGTTGGACTTGATGATCTTGAAGGTAATTTCCAACCTTAATGATTCTATGATGGTGTTGGGCTGGGGTCAGGGGTGGTGGGTTTGAAGAGCAGCATGTGGGTAGGATGAGCAGCATGCTCATAATGGTCTAGAGCCCTGTCTGCCATGGGAAGCCTTGTGATCCAAACTAGAAAGTTTTAGGGCTGATTTTATTGCCAGCCGTTTATGGTGTCCAGGTGCCAGCCAGAAAACTGGTTGGATCGTTTCACCCTAAAGCATTGCCTGGAAAACAGCAAGGACATTTCTGGCCCTGACAACTCTGCTAACCAACCTCATGTGCTGCCCCGCCAGCCCACACCCATCCCTGGCTGCTGCCACCCCCAGCACTTCCTCTGGCCCCAAACTTACTTATCTTTGAGCTTGTGGATCCCCCGGGCCAAGTGCAGGAACAGCTAACTGCCCGTGTTTGCCCGGGGAGGGGGGTTGTATCTTGTTTCTTTTATCTTCCTGCTGCCTTTCGAAGCAGCCCCGAGCGAGCGGCTGTCTCAGGCAGGCAGCAGAGCCAAAACTCGCCCGGCACGCAGGAGAAAGCAGCTGCGAGGCAATAAGCAAATAAGGTGCCAGGGGCTAGAGGTGCTTCCCCCACCCACGGCACACCCAGGGCCACCAGCCCTTCGCTGGGGAGGGAAAGACAGAGGACGGAAAGCACCCATGGATTTGGGAGCGGCTCCTTGGGGATGATGGGGGACACGGGGAAGAGCTGGATCTTCTGACCAACCCAGCTGTCCCCTGCACAGTCCCGTCTTCACCTTGTCCTCTCTCGCTGGGGCTGAGCCCAGTTGTGGTGTGGGTGCCCCAGGAAACCTCCCCGCCCTGCTGCGATTCGGCTGGGTGGCTGCTGGGGGTTTTAACATATGGGGCTTTTTTTGGTGAACAGCTAATTCAGCTCTAGGGTGTGCTTTGCTCCTCATCTTGGTGTGATGGCATGTGGTGGCCATGGGTCTGGCTTTACCTTCAGCCAGGCAAAGAGATGCCAGGGCAGGTAGGGGGTGAGACCTTGGCTGAAGCCCATCTTGTTCTGCAGAAGCTGAAGCAACCTTAGAAAGTCCCTTTAGCTACACCCTGAAGGTCCTGCTCTCCCCAGGCAGAGTCTTGTCCTTCCCAGGAGTGTGGTTGGAGCCCAGGTGAGACACGAGGTGCAGGGCAGCCTTCAGGGATGCAATGGCATTCAGGAAACTCGGGCGTGAAGCTGCCTGTAAAAGCAAAGCTGGGGAGGGTCATTTAAGTAATATCCAGCCGAGGCAGGTAGGTGACTACACTTTGTCCCCTGTGAATATCAGGTGGCATTAGCAGGTGGCTTTGCATGCTTGTCACCCCCGACACGTGGCAGAGGGGTTGGAACCAGATGATCTTTAAGGTCCCTTCCAACCCTGACAATTCTATGATTCTGTAATGCTAAAACACCCAGGATTAGTTGCCAAACGCTGGGTTTCTTTATACTTGGGCAGCTCAAGTGGCAACCGTGCAAGGTGCTGAGGAGCTTCAAACCTCCATCCCCAGGCAGGATTCACAGCAAGCAGGTGATGGGCTGAGCTGGTGCTAAAACAACCTGACAAAGCCTCTCACGGTTGTGCAATCTGGTGGTTTCGTGGAGCACTGGGATGTGTGGCGGTGCCGGTGGCTGTCACCAGGGATGAGGCAGAGCAGACGTCCCTCTGGGCTGGGGTCCTTCCAGCGCAGCCAGCCCTGGGAAAGGCAGCCAGTTAAAATAACTATTTATTCTGCCTGGTGTCCTGAGGGACGGTGGAAGGATCCCAGAGCAGCTGTTTGGGTTTCTGGTTTATGTCACGGGAGGGGGAGCTGCTCTGCTCTCCCAGCTGGGGATATTTTAGGGATTTTCTTACTCTTGTCACTACTGTCTTGGGCCCTTTTCCCTGTCTGTTGACAAGGTCCAAGAATCGGATGTATCCTTTTGTTTTGCCCATTGATTTCCCCTTCCCTGCATATGGAGAAAGAAATTTAAGGCAGGAAGAAAAGTATAAAACAAGTTTGCGACGTAGAAATATGGCCTGGGGGAAGTCATTTGGAGCAGAAAGCTGGACCCAGGCATGATGCTCATTGTTATCCCCCACGACGGGCACTGTGCCCTTACCCTGCCCACATCACTTGGTGACAGGTGTGTTTCCTATAAGGGAAATCTGATTTTATCCCAGGGAAGCTCCTGAAATAGTGGGCAAAATGGTATTTTAGTGTTCACCCTTCAAGATGTTTTCTCTTGTGGGTTACCTGCTGGATCTGAGCATGCACCAGGGTTTGATTTGCCATGTGCTGGCCTGGGAAGAGTGCTGCCCCGTGCCTCAGTTTCCCCAGAAGTAGGGTGGGATGCCATACCTCAGTGCATGACGGAGAAAGGCTGGCTGCTGTAGGGCCGTGCTGCTCTGGGGACTTTTGATCCTGTTACAGCAGGAGAAACTCAAAACATTTCCTTAAAGCGACCCCAACACCACCCTGTCACAGTTTACTTGTTTGCTTTGGCCCAGAAAGCAGGGCAGGGTCTCCCCGGGGAGGTGAAGGTTGTTGCAGAGCCTCGGGGCAGCAGCCTGTACCCGCCTCGCCTCGCTCGTGGGTGGCACCCGTGTTTATTTACCTTTTCATCACCTGATTCCCGTGCCCTGCCACGTTACAGGCGCCAGCCCGTGGGCTGCCAGCCCGGTTTGAGTTGGCAGGAGCTGGAGATTAACCTCTGGCTAAAATAGCCCGACGCCAGCCCCGCGTCTGCCCGGGGTGGCCCAGCTTGTTGCACGCTCTTATTGCATCTCATATTGATTTTTTGCAGCCCAGCTTGGGCCTTGGTCACCATGTGACATGATGGCACAGTAAGGAAAGAAGTTGTGCTGAGACAAGCTCAGAGCAAGCTGCAAATCCTCAGCAGTCCCAGGAGCTGATTTTTGTGGCCCTGCAAGGCAAAGCCCTGCGGGTTGGTGGAGCTGGGGCTGCCTGCACCTCTCCGCTCTATAACCCAGAGGAGAACACACTCTTCTGCTGGTGAGAATGGCCCTGTGACATTCAGGCACCCACGGCCCCATTGTGGTACCTCTCCTTTCTTAGCTCTGCTCTCCAAAGCCGTAGTGCAGAAGAGCAGGGGCAGAGGAACTGCAGATGCACGTCCACAAGCTGCAGGTCCCACAGTGGGGCTGCTCAGCTCAGGAAGCTGAACGTTTATGGTGCGAGTGGGTGGCCCCGTTTTGGGATACTCGGAGCAACTGTTACCACTTGCTACCCTTGGAGGTTTTGCTGCATTTGTCTTCTGGCTGGCTCAAGGAGCTTGGGCACAGAGTGGGATCTCCGTGCTGAGCTCTGACCACCAGCTGAAGAAAGGGCTATGCAGATGCTGGCTAGGAGTTTCCATTTCAGCCTATCTGTGCTCATGGTGGTGTCCCAAGGGAATTGCAGATTTGGGATTTTGCTGGTTCCCTGCCTGTGCTGGGTTTCCTGGCTGGGTGGGATGTGGCAGTGCTGCAGTTTGGCACCAGCTCTGCTGCCCTGCCCGGTGCCATGGGACTGATTCATGTGAAAGTTGGTTTTTGGCAAGTAGCAAACTCTCTTTGAATCATAGAATCATTTTGGTTGGAAGAGACCTTTCAGATCGAGTCCAACTGTTCTCCCAGCACTGCCAGATCACCACTAACCCATGTCCCTCAGCACCACATCTCCACAGCTTTAAAACCCCTCCAGGGATCATGGGGACTCCATCACTGCCCTGGGCAGCCTGGGCCAGCAATGGACAACCCTCAAGGGGAAGAAATTGTTCCTCATGTCCAACCTCAACCTCCCCTGGTGAACTTGAGGCCGGTTCCTCTTGTCCTGTCACCTGTTCCTTGAGAGCAGAGCCTGAACCCCCTGGCTCCAGCCTCCTGTCAGGAGCTGTCAGAGCCAGAAGGTCTCCCCTGAGCCTCCTTTGCTTCAGGCTCAACAACCCCAGGTCCTTCAGCTGCTCCTCACTCTCACTTCCAAAGTCTCACAAGAAATAAGGAGAGGCTTCAACCCCAAGCATTCTTATTTTCTGGTGGGTTTTCATTGATTTGGACCAAAAAATGTGAGTTTATTGTGGCTTTCTGCCCTTTTTTTTCCTGGGTATTTGGTACAAAACAGGCACTGAGCTATACCATGTGAAGGGTGGTGGAAGGAGTCCCTGCTAGCAGGGGAGGTGCTTGGTTCTCAGGATACTCAAAATTGGGCTTGTTTTTTTTTATTTTTTTGGGAGGCACCTGCAGCAGCAGTGCTGCTGTTTGAGGTTTGGTGGCAGTGATGGAGCTGTGTCGCTGCCACTGGCGGTATTTCGGCCGGTTGCCCCACACGTGTTTCCTCTTGAGTTCATGGAAACCTGTTTTCACACTTTAATCTGGAGTTCATGCAAAGTCCCCGCTCTGCAAACAGCGTCGCTGCCAACGCTGCACGGGAGGAGCACGCAGAGGAGCGCGGCGTTTCGGGTGGCTGCTCGGGGGTGGAAAGTCACCCCTGGGCACCCCGGCAGAGCCAAGAGCTGCGGGAGCTCCAGCCACCTCCCTTGGGGCACCCACCTGACCCCAGCCCCTTCACCTCGCACGTTTGCACCCTTAAAATGGAGCCTGGATGGAAATAGCAGCAGCAGATCTCTTCTACTTTTAATTTTGGTGGTTCTCTGGGCTGGGGAGAGGAAGCTGGGGGTGGAGAGGAGCTGACTGCAAAAGGGGAGAAGAGCCACTTTCCTTCTGACACACTCTGCGGAGTGATTCGAAATGTTGAAGCTGCTCCAAGATTATATATATTTATTTTATGGTTTTTTGCTATAAAAATTATAGGTGTTATGTCCTGGGCTGTTTCTCATGGCAGCAGAGAATCAGAGTGGCCTTATCTAGGAGGGTCATGGGTGTAAACCAACTTGTAGTGAGTGTCTGTGAGCACTGTGGAGCTGGTGCAGCTTGAAGCGTAAACACGTTCAGGTTTCTTGTTTTCACTGGTTTGTTCAGAGAAGGTGGGTTTGGTTTGGGTTTTTCTTTTTTTTTTTTTTTTTTTTTGCTGAATGAAAATAGATGATGGAAAACAGCCGAGCAGGTTTCGCTTCCTGCTCTCACTCAGGGCTTTGCACTCGGGGTGCTTGGAGACAACCCAGCGTTTGGCCCAGCAACAGGACATCAAGTGTGTCTGCCTTGGGCCAATGCTTAAACTTCAGCTGGTCCCCTGTTCCCTCTCAGAAAGACAAGGTGTTGGAGGAACAGCTTGTTTTATCATCACCTCACAGGGTGCAGGAGTAGGTGGCAGACAGCGGAGGCTTCAAATTTTTCCCTGTTGGCATGTTTGGGATTGGGGTTTTCTGTCTGCTCCCTTCCAGCCCCAAAGCACCAAAGGGTGGAGGCTGTGGGTAGCCTGCCTTGGTGCCATGTCACCTCGATGCTGGTACCCTGCTGTCTCTTGCAGTGCCTTAAAGCCACCAGCACAGCCCTCCTGAGGAGGAGATGAACACCCATCAGCAGGCAAAACCAGAGGGGTCACTCCTGAGCCCTCCCTAGGTGTGAGTTCTTGCAGTTCTTGGCCAAACCTTGTCCAGAGCAGGGCCAGCAGACTCATTATTGCACAGATGAGGAAGCATGAGCCATGTCCTTGGTGGGCACCGTGGTTTGTCCATTGCCCAGAGGCCGTGGTACATGTGATGTGTGAAGGTAACGGTCATCCCATAGAGATGTTGGGGTCTCCATCCCATGGGGATCTTGGGCTCTCGGGTAGCCCATGGTGGGTGTTTGGTAGCCCTTCGGGTTTTCTCAGATTGTGCAAGTGACTTGGGCTTGGGTTTGGCTGGAAGTAGTGTGGCTGGAGGCTCTGCACCCACTGGGTGGATTCAGGAGGATGGCTTGGACCATCTTTCCTAGAGTGCTGCAGGCTGTGAAGTACAACCAATGAGTAGGAAATGTGGTGTGAAAGTTACAGTCCGCAGCAGGTCCATGTTGGGTTCCTGGCAGGGTGTTTTACAGGATGGTTGGACCTCTCTGTCCTGGATTTGGAGAGGAAGCTTCAGAGGAGTAATTTTTAGGCAGGCTGAGTGCAGGAAGAAATGGTGCTTCAGCTTGCAGCAGGGACATGATGTCTCCTGGGTGTGGGGAGCATCCAGTGCTGCTTACGTGGTGTTGGACTGAGACATTTGAGGACAAGCTGTCTCAGTGTGTGGGAATATGTGCAGAAGAAGTTGCATTTGGGGGTAGTGAAGGGACTGCCGAGGCATAAGGGAAGGGATTGGTTGTCTGGGCCTAAATCACTAATTAATCTATTTTTATCCTCTTCTACTTTGTTACGCTTGCTGGGCTGTCGCTGAAAACCCCCAGAGCTCCCTGCAGAAGAAGGTAAGTCGTGGGTTGGAGGTGGGGGTGGGTGCAGGATTCTGGGCATGAGGAGAGGAGAGGGGAGTCTGTGGGGTCTTTGAATCTTGGGTTTAATCCTAGAGAAAGCTGGGCTGACAGCAGAGCCTTCCTGTGATGGCAAGGCTACCAGCTGGGATCAGAAACAGGGGATTTAGTTTTTGTAGTTAAAAGCAGCCAGAATCAAAACAGGCCAGTGGTAGAAATGGAAATGTTTAATATTAGGGAGAAAATCACCCTTTGCAGTACTGGGTGTCCTCACCAGTGCCCATAGCTGATGGGCACTGGAGCAGCTCTGCTGCAAGCAGAGGACAGGGTCCCGTTGGTCTTAGTGGCCTCAGTGGTTCTAAATTACCCGTCTTCTGGGTTTTCTTGAGCACTGACTACGCCTGGCTTTGTGTTTTCCCACCAGGAAAGTCCCTCTGGGAGTTGGTGCTGGAGCAGTTTGAAGATCTCCTCGTCCGCATCCTTTTGATGGCAGCTTTTCTGTCATTTGTAAGTACCCAGGCTCTGGGGTGGGCACCTGCCAGGGCAGCCAAACAGCAAAGGAGCCAGAGGAAGGTGGTTACTGAATGAAGGAGATGTAGCAGCAGTGCCCTGGTTTTCTAGGGTGTAGTGACAATATCACTGTATCTACTTAAAATGAGACTGTAGGACTTTTCAGTAATGTTGATCCAACTGTTGTATCAGCACCAGTGTGACCAGTAGGACTAGGGCAGGAATCATCCCCCTGTACTGGGCACTGGGGAGGCCACACCTCGAATCCTTAGTCAGTTCTGGGCCCCTCACTCCCAGAAGGACATTGAGGGGTTGGAGTGTGGCCAGAGAAGGGCAAAGGAGCTGGGGAAGGGGCTGGAGCACAAGTGTGGTGAGGAGCAGCTGAGGGCCCTGGGCTTGTTCAGCCTGGAGCAAA
>JANIJG010022763.1:0-15686 GCA_024611175.1 Megaceryle torquata | reverse complement strand
TTTGGTTTTTTTTTTTTTTTTTTTTTTTTGTTTTTTTTTTGGGGGGGGGTCGGGTGTTGGGGTTTTTTTTTTTGTTTTAACAAGTTGAGCAGACTGGATGTTATTGTGTACTATGAGACATCTCCAGTAATGCATCATTGCCTTTCTAAGTGCTGCTTATAATGATAGTGTTTTGCATTTATGCAGAACAGGAGTGTAAAACTGGTGACAAGATCAGGCATGGGAAAATATTCTGATGTTTCATCAGCACATAGAAACAAAGGCTTGTCACTTTAGACATAAGACAGATGTTACCCCATAAAATGTTTCTTCTCCCCAACCCCACAGGTTGCTCGTGGCAGTATAAATGCTGTGCCTGTGTGGATGGGCTATCTTGAGAGTTTCTGCGTGATTCAATGACATACTGTTCTTTATCTGTGGACACAGGCTTCACATCAGAGTTTCTCAAAGGTTGGAGGAGCATTAAGGCTGATGATATGACCCTTCTCCCTGTTTGCATCTTTTATTAACCATACTGGATTTCCTATATACGTCACATACCTTTATCTATTGTCACTGCATGGGAGTTGGACCTAATTGCTTATTTGCCCCTTACACCTCATGTCATAAAGCACTAGAATTATGTATAGACTAATGATATTGGGAACTTGTGGGCTACATTTAAAGAACAATTTAAAAGTGACTGAGGAAAAAGTAGCTACTGTCACTAGACTGCTATCTGCCATATCAGGGAGTCTAGTTGAAACCATCAGAAAATGACTGATCTAGACGATAATGAACCTCTATGAACTTCTTTGTTTAAATTTCTTGATAACTCCTCAAAAGTTGTTTGGCTTAGATCAGAGTCCCCTAGAAGGTATCTCATCTTTTCTCTCCTGCCTATATAACATGTTAAGTGCTTATTCTCTGACTTATCAGTCAATGCCCTTCTGGTCTCTAAAATGACCTGAGAGACCTCTTTGTTCTTCCTTTCCAAAGCTTTCATATAGTATGTTTGCTCTGAAGGTCTAAGTCTCCATCCAAGTTGGTTATGTAGTTACTTCCTTGGAGATCTGATATGAAAAGCTTGTATTGATTGCAGTTAGTAGTAATTATTTGTACAATGGCATCTTGTTGGAATGCATAACTAGTAAGATACTGAAGTTAGACTTCTATTTAGAGGAATCTCTCTTGTGTCAGTATATGGAGGTAGGTGTGTTATACTCACTCCTGTGATGTTTCTTCAGTTTTTGATCTGACGTAGTCATATCTGAATTCAAAGTGTTAGAAAATTACCATGGTACAATGTTGATTTCAAGTTGATCACAAACCATCCACTTTAGCTGGTGCAGTAAGCTGCTACCCTCCTCCCCCCTTGCTAATTATATCTCCTCCTAGAAAATTCTATTTTAGTTTGGGCCCTACTGAGGGTGGCAGTTCAGCCTGGATTGCTGCATTATTGTTATGTTCAGTTGTTATCCTTTGTACTGCTGAATCATCCCGTCTCATCTGCTAGTGTCTTTGCTGGTGATCAGGTAGTCTAGTGACCTTGGTATGTAAAATAATTTTACTTCGGGTTGCTGTAGAAAATATAAAGTTAAATAGAAGTTAAAACTTCTTCAGAATAAAGCAGTGATTCATTTACTAAGCAATACAAACTGGACAAAGAAAAAGATCTGAAAAAAAGGAAATCTAATAATATCTTGCTTATGCCTGGCATTTCACTCCAGTCCTTAGATAAATATGACTTACCTTTGGCATCCTTTGTCCAGTTCTCTTGGGGACCAAATTACACTCACTGCAGTCTCTGACTTTTAGATTGCTGCAGCTGACAGCTGCAGAACTCAGGACTGGCCATCAAGCCAACAGCAGTGAGTTTGCAGATGTGCTTATGCTCTGTATGTCTTCTATGTGATCTTAAAATCAGCCATGGTCATCCATGGTCAGATGATACTGGTGATGACTGAGCTTATATATATCTGCTTTTAGTATGCCAGATAACCTGCATATGTTATACTCACTGTATTTTATTAATCAATTTGTAAAAAAAAAATAAAAAATAAATGCTGGTTTTGTCTTGTCTTTCTTAGCCCTTGCACTGTCATCTCTTTATTTTCTATTAAATGAAATAATGATTAGAGGGGGGAAGGCAAACAGGAAAAGCATCATTTCTTAAATTATGAAAATGACTTTAGGAGTACATGGCAACATATGTCACTGTCTTCATATCAACAACGAAAATGCCATGTACTTGCATTTCTCCCAGGACTGGAATCTATGGTATAGAGAAGACTATCATACACTAAATTTCAAGAATAGAAATAAAAGTATGATTTTTTTTTTAACTCACTTAAGAAACTGTCCAGTTCTGATCAATAATGAGGAGGATGAAGAATTGTCTTTAACACTTTTCAAGTACATGAACTTTACTTCATGGCTACTATGTACAAGTGCTACACTATGGTATAGTTACTCTCTATATGTAGAACAATAGTAGCAGCAGTAGGCTGTTTCCTGCAACTGTGGTGTCATTTGCAAGCTTCAGTAGCCACTTCATTAAGCAGCAGATATAGTAGCAATATAGAGAGGCAATCTTTGGGGTTTTAACAATAATCTGTATGCCCAATTAGAAGGCCCTTGAAGGGTTGTGGGCAAGTTTCTGAAAGCAGAGACTGTCTACTGCTTTACAGAGCAAGGAAAATCTGATTTCCACATGACTTAGAAATCAATGCTCTTAAACCTTGCAGTTAATATGCCTCTGTGTCTACTTCTTTTAATATCTGTGTTTCAAATTTGGTTGCTTGCTGTCTTTTGAAACTTCACTGTTTTTCCATTTCTAATTTACCTTACTGTTTTTGCTTTCTATGCAAATGGTAGAGGCAAAACAATTTAAGATGGCTTAAGTGAATGTATATGGATGAAATTTCATAGAAATGAAAAAGCCCTTTAAAAATTAGGATTAGTTTTTAAAAAGCCTTTCAGTGGTGCTGCAATATCCATAAACTATATATAAATAGTGAAAAGTCAAGGTTGATTCATCTTTATTTCTACCCTTCTCATCACCCTAGTATTTTCACCTAAAAGGAGAAATGGATGTGTCTCTTTTGATTTGTTAATTTGGTAGATATTAGATAAGAAGAATACCTGCTCAAATACTTGGTTTTATCTTTATTGAATCTGGCTTTATATTCCTCAAAGCTTTATTCATTAATCTTTTAAATTACTCAGTAGAGTGTTATTTCTTTGTTTAGCATAGCCTGTAGTAAACTGTCTATTAACTTCAGTCTAGAGTCTGTTTTTGATTCTTGTTTATTCTAACTTTGAAAGAAATATGCATTTTAAATGATACCAACTCTTCTGTGGTTCACTGACTCCTGTCCTAGTTGCAGATTTTCCTTTTCCCTGTTGGTTAGACAAGCTGTACTGATGAATGGTTTCAATCTTCATTTAAAAGGAAGTAATTTCCTGTCTATTGCCTGTGTTTGGGTTTTTCTGGATTCTCTATGTAATTTGCTGATATATTTCTATTATATTGGAATTCTGTACTCAGTTCCAGTTGAGTACAGAAGAACATAAAGTATAAAACAATTGAGTTTGATAAAATAAAAACATTCTTCACAGAAAAGCACAAAAGTGCTGCTTATCTGTAGAATCACCAGATGCGCATGTAGTGCTCATTGATTTCACGATCTTTCATTCTTTTTTGAGATGTCATCTCTTTGTTTTTTATAGACATTCTGCTACTGAGGAAAGAAAGTTTGAATACTTAGCCAGAAATCAACTGTGAGATTGTACTAAAATAGTAGATAAAAGCCCATCTTAAGCACAACTGGCTATTCCAAGGATTAAGTTTAGTAACATGTTTCAAACCTGTGGATTTTCTTGTATGAATGTAATGGAGACTTTATCAAGTCCCCTTTATCTAAGGATGATCTTCAGTGCTTATAATTCTTGAAACCTGTAAACCAGAGTATCACTGACTTTTCAATTATGTAGTGGTAAGATACTTTTGTTCTGCTTCAGGGCTTGAATAATTGTGTGTGTGCTGAAAGAATGTTGAGCTGTCTTGTTGAAGGAATTTTTTGTTTGTTTGAAAACTGGAAATATTGATTATGAATTGTAACTTGACAGGCTGAACTTTTATATTTAAAGATAACACATCAAATTGTGTAGTGGATCCATTAAATAGCCTTTTCACAAAATGTTGCACATTGTGGAGGAAGATAATGCTTTCCCAGGTGCAGAAATGACTTCCTAGTTTTATTCTGTTGCTTCCAATTTTCTGCTAACTATAAAAACCACTTCAGTCTTTTTTTCCTTCTTTTTAATAAGTGAAGGTCTGTGGACCAACACTGTCCAGAGCTGAAAAAATCAGATTACTTTTTTTTTCTTAAAGTGTAAGAGGTAAAAAGTGTTATGGCCTGTAATTTTCTTCGAAAAGAAAGTAGGTTAAAAAGGTTATAGTATGCTTTTTATTGTCACTTATAAAAGCTAAGCTGTTACTGTGGTTATGTGGAAAATCATGTTTTAGCATTATCAATTTGCCTAGGCAGTGCAGGTTCTTCCCCTGTATCATAATTAATGTCTTGAAGACCTTGTGTACAGATAGCTTAATTTTTATTGACATGGATTTTTATTTTTTTTTAAAGTCCTTTGCCATTCTAGTAGCCTGCATAGCTTTAATAAACCTGGGAGACATGCACACGCACAACCACATGCTCTGGTGGGTAAGACATCTTTAGTTCTCATGCAAAATCTTAGTGTGCAGAATTATGTGGAGAACCAACCAACCAAACATACTTTGTAACTCTTTACTAAGGATACATACGAAAGAATTAAGGCAAAGAAAACTAAAGGAAAAAAAATTAAGATGTGTCTTTAAATATGTTCTGGTGATTTCTTAAGACTGTTATGTGAAGACCAAATATAATAAATAGTAGCTTTTGTAGAGGTGTATGCTCTTGGATCTCTAAGTATCATCATGAACAGTTTTTTGATTTTTTGTATTGTATACTTGAAACCACTTTTAATGTGAAGGAAGGAGCAGTGGCTAATAACTGTAATACATAACAGGTTCCACAGCTGCTGATACTGATAACTTTAAACATTTGTTATGTACACAAAACTACATTATTAACATCAAGTCTACTCAATATTCTTATATATGGTGTGAATACTATATTGTAATGATACATAATAACAGGCCTGTGTCTCCTCACAGAAAGAAATGGATTTGGTTGGTTTGGTTGGTTGGTTTTTTGTTTTTGGTTGGGTGTTTGGTTTGGGTTTTTTTTTTTGGTTTTTTTTTTTTTTTTTTTTTTAGTTCCATGTGATTTATGTGATTGGTAAATGTATGGATACTACAATCTTATCATGGTACTCTACCAAGTTGAGTTTGGTATAAGCTGAATTATGCAGGATCTGTGATAATGAAAGAAGATAGAGTCAGAAGATCTAAACTTTAAATGGCTGGTATAAAATAAACAAAAACCCCGAAACAACAGATGTAGTAGTATTCTATGCTCGCTCTTTGGAAGTGATGACAGTGAAAACAGAATTTGCAGACGGCCCTGAAATAGAAAGAAGAAATGCAGAGCAATACAGCTAAATATGAAGAGGTTTTCTGTTCTTAAGTACCATGCATGAAGTGGACTGTTCGTGTGACACAAATGCAATAGCAGATGTGGAAAATATCTCTCTATTATGGCATTATCACAATGAACCCATATTTTTATTCTTGGTGTGAGCAACTGACTTTTAAAAAATTATCATAATAATTTATATCATGGTGAGATATTACAATACACAATCCTCAAGTTCTTGCAGTACCCACAAGCTTTTAGTTTCACTTACATCAATGTATTAATACTGCCTGAACTTTCGCAGTAGAGCAGTAGGACCTTTACTGTTGTTATGAAAGATGATTCTAATGCTATTCTCTTCTTTGGTTCCATATGTTACTGCTCAGTATTTTGAACTTGTGTTCCTCAAAAACACAAAGCAATGATGGGGCATCCTTTCAGCCAACCATAATTTTTATTTGTTTGTATGCCTTGTTTTTAGTGAAATTAAATATATAATATGTGTATAGTATAATTTGTGTTCAAGTGTCTGGGGTTAAGAAAATCTGCACTAAGTATTTGCAGGTGTTATTTCAGTAGTGTGATGCAGGCCTTCTGTTTGGTGGCTTTTTTTTGTTTAACTGCCTGATATAAGATACTCATTTCTAGATAGCTTTTGGAGCTGTCACTTGCTCACATTTGATTTCTTGAAGCTTGTCTATGTTCTCAAGTCCTTGTCTTGCCATAACTTACCCAAATAACAATGGAACAAATGTTGTGTATAAATGTTTTGGTTTACATATGAACTTTCTATGAAAAATAGAATAATATATATGTTTTCTGTTGTTTATAGAGCACTTGTTCCAGTTCTTTGACTGGAATAGGTGCTGTTCCAAACTTTGCCTGTTTATTTGAGGTATGCAGTGGAGTTTTAAGGGAAATTGGATGACATCTTGAAATGCATTACTAATATCTATCTTAAATGTGCAGGCAATATTAAAACAAGAGCTGGGACATTTTGACCTCCCTTATGTGGCTGAATTAACAGTTTAAATGAAATAGATTTGCTACTAGCATCAGTCTTTGTGAGCTGGAGTCACTGGGTCGCAGTACCCTGGATCTGCCCTGAGGAAAGAGAGACAAAAAGTATTGATATTGAAGAACTGCTTTTAAATTCCTGCATTTTGATGGAGGCAATCTAAAAAGAAATCTAAAATAACCAAGCACAGTATAAGAGCTATGAGACAAGATTATATTTTGTCCAATACTTACATGGAAAATGAAGCCAAGGGAATTGGACGCTTGCCTTGTTTTTTTCTCTTCCAATAGCAGTTTCTAGTTCCTCTTACCCCTGCCTGTCTTTGTACTCTGTAAAGATTCTTCCCAGATGAAATGGGTCTGAGTTTTGAATAGGGCTTGCTTTTTATTCTTTTCAAAATACATACAGTTTGGAAATGAATACACGCTAATTTTTAGCAAGGCTACCTTTAATTTGAGCTCAAAGGTAACTGCCCTGTAACACTGCACTTAAATTAGTAATTCCACTGCAAACTTGAAGAACCTTTTTGAAGATTCGAATAGGTGAAAATGGGAGGAAATCAAGTGTGGGTTTTTTTTTTTTGAGAGCAGCATGAGTTGTATTTCTTGTACTCCCAGGTTTTCAGTTCCTTTCTTTTTAAAAAGAAAAGTATGTTTTTCATTTTGTGCAAATTGTCATGCCTCAGTTTTGAGGTCTACAAGCTGGTAATAAAAATTTTTGCCTGAATAAGGGAATAGGGAAATTTGTGGTTTTTGGGGTTTTTTTAACCCATGAATTGTATATGAATGTAAACTAGTGCTATTAAAATTAATCAAAAATGCAATCTAATTACAGTTTCCATTTTGAAAACACATATACTCAACAGCTCCAATGTCCTCTTGCATGATTAGAGAAGCTTCATATTTTGATGTTCCAAAATGTTTCTTCATTCAGGTGTTTCCTCAGTGTTATCAGCTGTGGGGAACCCTTCAGGATAAAACTCAGCTGACTCTTGATCTAGAAAGGGGCACTAAGCCACCATTTGGATGGAGAAATGGAGGCTGTTCAGTTATGCAACTGCTCTAACAATTAGAAGCATCTGCTACTTCAGATCTTCTTTAGATGTGAAGGGCTATGACTTCTGCCTGTCCACGCATTTTCTTGCTTGCTTCTTTTGATTTGCTATTGCTTGTTATGCACATGTTACCTGGCCAGCACGCAGTAGGTCTCAGTTTATTTTCTGATAGCTTTTTTAGTAGTCTGATTTAAAATTAAGAAATAAAGTTTTAAAATATGGTCAGACTGCAAATGGAAAGTAGTGATTTTTGTTTATACCTCTTCTCAATGTTCTTTGTAATTAAGGGTGTTTAAACATTTTAAAAACTGTTCAGCAACAAGTGCATATTAACACAATTCACTAAGCTTTTTCTAATGGTACAGATTGTCACTGATTACTGAATTTTCTGGGTCCTGCTGCTTTGAATGATTCCTGCTTCCTCTATGTTATCAAGTATCAGCAGAAAATTGATTGTGTCTCTTGTGTTGTGGAACAAAGTGCCATGTTTCTTGACTTCTGAAATGAAGCCATTTTGAATTTGGCTGGTTTTTTTTGTTGTTGTTGTTTTGGTTTTGGGGGCTTTTTTGGGGGTTTTTTTTTGTGAATCTCTTCTTTATTCACCTTCTTTTACACTATAGTTTGAATTCCCATTAGAGAATAGAACTTCAGTAACAGGCTTCCAACTTTGCAGTACTTGAGACAATCATTAATGGAGGTATTTTGATGTACTTTTTTCCATGACAGTCTTATGCTGTAGCCACAAATGGCTTTTCAGATTTTTTTTATTTGAACTCTTGTCTCTAGTTTTCATGTTTCTGATGAATGGATGCTGTCTTTAAAGTTTCTAAATATACACTGGACATAGGAAAATATAGTCAAGGTCTCTTCTTAAGTGGAAAGAAAAAGAGCATTGCTTTCAGAGATGTCACACCTGTTGTAGAATTAGCATTATGAAGCTTTAGAATGTCAGACTGTTTTTGGAAAGATTCTTCCGGGGTGGTGGAGGGGAAGAAAATAAGAAAGGAAAAAAAATAACTTCAAAGAGTTCCTTGCCTGATTGAGTTGGGATGAAAAAAAAATTACTTGATGCTTTGATCCTTCCATCAAATGAAACAACATGAAAAGGAGGGGGAAATATGTGTGGCTCTACAGAGTAATGTTATGCTGTCTGGAAGTGCCCCTGAAGATGTTTATTGGCTCTAGCAGACTGTATCATAATATACACAAGAATTTTCATTCAGTGTAGGGCTACTTTTTTCTTGTATTAAATTTTTCATGGTAGAATATTAATAAATCAGTACTAGTTATCTAATCCACACTTACTAGGTGAGCAGTGATGGATTCAGCGTTACTTTGTCGAGAACAAGGACTGTCAACTATGCAATGCTTATTCTCAACATAAACATTATGTTAGATAAACATATTTGCCTAAGTATGCTGTAAATTTCTTATATGTAGCTTTTATTGGGGAGGGAAAAGAATCAACCTAAGAAATCTACAGTCTGTGAATTTCATAGAAGAAAAATGCCTCTCTTTCCATATCTGTCCTTACATTTGAATTTTGCTTTACTGGGAAGAAATGATGGAAGAAGGTGTTGGACCTGAGCATCTCACACTGGTGTTTCAGATCCTCTACTTAGCATTCATGTTGTGCATAAAAACAATTAAGGATTTTGAGGAAGGACAGGGTGTAGCAGAGCAGCAATGTATATTAGTTGGTGGAGGAAGCCATTTCTGATGAGAGGCATTAGAAGCCTGCAACTGTTAGGGGACAGGAGTCAGTGCAGAAAGCAGCAGTCAGTAGGGAAAGGAGCATGGGCAATGAGCAGAGAAACTGCTTCCTGTTGCTTAGCTCTTGCTGTCTTTAGGGAAATGGAACTTGATATTGTCTTGATAAAGTTGGGCAGGATTACATCAAGGAATATTTGGCTCTGTCATCAGTTTTGCCTGAAAACAATAATCTCCAGGATCCTGTCCTCTGGCCCAGGAAGAGTTATTTCTGTTCTCTGGTGTTGTGATTGCGAGTTGCTTTTGAAGCCAACCTTTGCAGCTCACCTTTCAAATTTGAAGTGCTATCTTCTGTAGCAGAATACAACACTCCATTTTCCAAGTAATACTAGAGCATTCAAGGTCTGCTTTTTTTCTATTTTGAGACTTCATTTTTCTAACCTTCTTTTAGTCTTCTGTAGAAAAAGATAGAAAAGGAAGAAAAAGAGAATAGTAGCAAATCCTTTTAAAGGATCCAAATAAACAGCGGTACAGAATTATTTTTAATGTTTAGTCATCTCTAGTCACAGTTGCTTTCTTGTCATCTTTATTGTAAGCCTGTAATAAATAATTAAGTTAGATGCACTACTTCTGAACGGGTTGGTGTAATGTATAAACAGCTGCTGTCTTGTATTTGGATCTCATTTGACTTACTCCTTTTAGTGAATATGCTGACCTAAAAACTGTCATCTGACCAGAGAAGTGGTGGTTCTGCTCCACTGCCTGTATCTGATAGTGATCAGTGGCAGCTGTTTTGGAAAACAGTTTGATTAAAAAAATGAATCTGTAGTGGGAATATACAGAATAACTCACATTTGGGGAGCATTTCTGGTATCTATGGTAGTGTGGTAGGAAACAAAAGACAATCCTGGGGAGCTCAGTGGCAAAGGTGTATTCTCTTACTGGACAATAAAGCATTAATTAAAAAAGTAAAATAATATAATTTGTGAAATAAATGCTTCTTGGGTTATGACCAACTTAATTTTTAACTGGTTTGTAAAATGAACTAAAACTAATTCTGTAACTGGTAAAACTTCCAATCAGCGTTGGTATATAAAGTAATGAACCAAATCTTCAGCACTTTCTTAGAGGTACCACCTGTTAATGTACAAATTTTACTCACTGTAAAGTAAGCTAATAGTTCTGTAATAATATTTTCTGGAAACACCTCACTAATTAAGTCTAAAAGGCATGAGGCTGAATATATATATTTTTCTGAATGGTGTGGGTGCAGGATGCACACGACATGTATGGCTGTTAGTGTTGGCTTGTACAGTTTGTGGTTAGTTCTAGTCAGATGCGTTTTGAGCGTACAAACCACTTTCATTAATACCAGTGTATTGTTTTGGAAATGGATATTGACTTTACAGCCTGTTATTGTTTTTTATGTAACATTCAAAATGTATTGAATAAGAATTATTACTCTGTTGGGTGGGAAATGCTGGCTGCTGGTTCTAAGTGGAAAGCAGTTGTAGTCAATTCTCACCAAGCAAGGCATCTGAAGTACTACAGCTTTTGAAAAGTCTAGCAGATGTCTAACTCTATTTTAGGTGTTTGAACAACATCTCAGAATCTGATCTAAAAAAATCTAAAAAATCCCTGAAGATACCACAAGAATTTTCATGGTAAATTAATGCAGGTACACAGAATCTATTTGTTTTCTGTAAATGCTGTGAATGTTTTGTGAGATTTACAGGCTGTTTTACTTTCAAACAATGCAGTATCACCTGAAACTTACTCTTCACTGAAATAGTAACAAAGGTGCTTCTTCATGATATTATTTGGATACAAACACTCATAAAAGTGATTTTTTATTTTTACCTTTAGTACTACCATCAACAGCTCTTGCTTCTTCTCTGTGTCACCTGTCTGGGCTTTGTGTACCCTCTTTGAGTGCGGAGTAGATCTTTGTTTTGGTCATGGTAGTAGTACATACATTAAAGCCTCACACTATTTTGTTCAGTTGTCATCTCTTTCCCTAAGCTGCCTTTCTGTGAAGCTATTTGCATTCTTGTTTCTTCAAGAAAAAGCATTAGATAAGCCTTTATGAATATGCCTTAGTTTTAAAATTTGGTGCAAACAGACATAAATCTAGGTTTCCTTAATATGCTGGAAACTTTAGATAGACTGTCCAGTACCAAACAGGGCATGATCAGGTGAGCTTATTCAGTGAGTATATCTACTCTGTATTTTAGTGTGGAGAAATTAGAATAGAAGTTCTGAAATGAGGGTAGAAGTGTCAAGCATCCACAATGTAATCTAAATATATGGCAGTGAGTATTTCAAATGGTATCTTAGGAATATGTATGTCCTAAGCCTTTTTGCTTAACTTTATTCTTTCTCCTATTGAGGATTTCTCTAAATGATTTCTATACTTTATATTCTCATAGATGCTATCAGTTATGTTTGAGGACTAAGAGTCGGTGGCTACTGTGAAATTTTTTCTGCTGCTGGGGTGTGGGGTTTGTTTTTGTTGGTTTGCTTTGGTTTTGTTTTGTTTTTTTTTTTTTCCCTTAAATGCCCAAAGAGGGTGGGAAGGAGTATCTGAGGGAATACTTAAATCATAATTTGAGATGGTAGTTTGGCAGATAGCTTCTTTTTGCTTCCTTTGCTTGAAACTCCTTTTTGGGATGCAAAAGACAGCTCATGAGTGAAACGGAAAATTTCTGGGCTTTGGCATGTGGCAACTCTGACCTTTATGACGACATTGATTGATGTTCTGGATGACACTGTCCAGAACACCCTGCCAAGCAACCTGGGCCATTGTTCCCCAGGAAAGAAGAATTTTAAAAAGCACATGGGTGAGGTTGAAGTAGTAAACTTGCTAACCTAACTGAAAATCCTGAAGCTACTGCTCATTGGACCATTGGGGGCTTAAAGGTTTGGGACTTCAGTGATGTCTGTACTAGAATAAGGATTCTTAGTTTTAAGCTCTTTTGAGAGAGCAACAAAATAATCATCTAACTACACAGATAAATTGGTTGTCCTTTGGGGGATGATTCTTTGAAGTGAGCTGCTGTTAAGCATCTGTTGCCATCTTATGGGCCCTACACCATGCACTTGTTGTTTAAATTCCATCCTACCACTTCTTTTTTTAGCCATTTAGATGTTATATGGCCACCTGGCCTGCTTGTTCTAAGTAAAATAAGTGGTTTACCCATGAGGATTAAAGTCAGTCTGATAATTTTATTCTTAATGGCTATGAATGGGTGGGAGGCAACAGCAACTCAACAGTGAAACAAAATTCTGATGTGAGAAAGAAGTAATGAAAATCACTATGGAAGTAGTAAAAATTAGCTAACCTTGAAGGCTTTAAAGGGTGTTATTAATGTATTCAAGATCTACTTTTACAAGGTGAATTACAACAGAGAAATTTTTCTCATATCTCATTTTTACATAGCAACAGGCATCCAGAATAATTGTGTGTTTTTTGTTTAAATGTGCCATTGGATAATGAAAATATCCCTTAACTTGTCTCCCAGAATGTACTTAAAACTTAGTGTTATAATGTGTTGTTGCTAGCACCACATGCCACGATAAAGAAACAGTTCCTCCCAGAAGAACATAATGGATTTAAGAAATAAATGTTTAAAGATTGCATGAATTTGCATGCTTTGAAGTATAATTATTTTACATATTGGGTCTTCAAGAATGAAGCCATTCTTACTTATAATTTTATTCATGTTAGCTGAAAGGAAGTTATATATAATTATGACTTTTTTTTCCAGAGATCTATTATTTCATCTTTTGATAACTTAGAATCTGCTAGATGTTTCTCTTTGTTTCTTGTATGGAGTAGTATGTGAGAGGTCTCAGTCTTCAAATAACACAGTAAGGAGAGGAAAATAGAAATTGTGGATCAATGTGTGAAGTGACCAGGCAAGAGAGTTGTCCAACTAACTTGTTTTTCTGTGTATACTAAATAAAATAAGATCTCTTAATAAGTTTATTGTATATTCTATGAAAACTATATTACCAGAGAGTACTTCTGAAGACTATACATCAAGTTTCTAATCACGTGATAAAAGTGCTGCTTGTCACCAACACTTGTATGATTTTCCTTTTCCTGGTAGAAGTGTTTTCAATAAATATGTACCTCTTGTACAAAAGCGTAGCTCAGCTAGTAGGAGAGTAAGACTTTCCTCTTTATTACTAATAAAACAGGGGAGTGTTGAGGTGTAGCCTTCATAAATAAAAATAGATTATGTGATATAATAGATGTAGGTCCTTTTAATTATCCTTTTGTCAGCATCTTTTAATAACAGGGAGGTTATAATTTATAGTTTTGGTTTTGGGGTTTTAACAACTTCTGTCATTATATAGTTTAATAAAGCTAGAAGGCTCTTGCAGTGCACTGATGATAACTGTGACGTGGGTGTTGGAAGTGCTAATGAGGAAGGGGGAGTGCTGCTGGACCTTGTATTAATGAACTAAGAAGGTCGGGGATGTGATGGTTGGAGGCAGTCTTATTGGTAGTAATTGTGACATGGTAGAGTTCAGTATCATACAAGGAAGAAGCAAGGTAATAAGTAAGATTGCAACACTGGACTTCAGGAGTGCTAACTTTGTCCTCTTCAAAGACCTACTTGGAGGAATCTCTTGGGCTAAGACTCTAGAAGGTAAGGGGGCCCAAAAGAAATGGTTGATATTCAAACATTACTTCCTACAAGCTCAAGACAGGTGCATTCTGTTGAGCAAAAAAAATCAAGCAGAGGAGGCAGGAGACCAGCAGGGATGATCAAAGAGCTGCTGAAAAAGTTTTGGAAGAATGAAGTTCACAGTATGTGGAAAAAGGGACTGTGCTCTTGGGAGAATTATAGGAATGCTGGTAGGGTTTGTAGAGACAAGGAAGGCCAAGGCCTTCTTGGATTTAACTCTGGCAAAGGAAGTAAGGGAGAACAAGAAGGGCTTCTTCAAATACATCAGTGGGAAAATGTCTGTCCACTGGTGAATGACGTGGGAGACCTGGTGACAGAAGATGCAGAGAAGGCAGAGTTACTGAATGCCTTCTTTGCTTTAGTCTTCACTACTAAGACCAGCCCTCAGGAATCCCTGACCCTGGAAGGAGGAATTCTCTCCACTGGTTGATGAGGATTGGGTTAGAAATCACTTGCATAAACTGAACCCACACAAATCCATGAGCCTGGATGGGCTGCACCTATGAGTGATGAGGGAGCTGGCTGGAGTTGCTCTACCATTCTCCATCTTTTGCCTGAGGACCAGAGGAAAGCCAATGTCACTCCAGTCTTCAAAAAAAGCAAGAAGCAAGAACCTGGTAATTTACAGACCAGTCAGCCTCCCCTCCATCCCTGGAAAGGTAATGGAGCATCTCATTCTGGAGATTATCTCAGCACACAGAAGAAAAGAAGGTTATCAACAGTAGCCAACATGGATTTACTAAAGGGAAGTCCTCTCTGACTAATCTGATAGCCTTCTATGATGGCGTGACTGAATGGGTAGATGCAGGGAGAGCAGTGGATGTTGTGTACCTTTACTTCAGCAAGGCTTTTGATACTGTCTCCCATAACATCCTCAGGGTAAGTTCAGGAAGTGTGGTTTAGAAGAGTGGACAATGAGATGGGTTGAGAACTGGCTGAACAGTATTGCTCAGAGGGTTGTGATCAGTGGTGCAGAGTCCAGCTAGAGATCTGTAACTAGTGGTGTTCCCCAGGGGTCAGTTCTGGGTCCAGTCTTATTCCACATCTTCATCAATTACCTGGATGAGGGGATGGAGTGTACCCTCAGTAAGTTTGATGATACTAAGCTGGGAGCAGTGGATGATACACTGTGAAGTTGTGCTGCCATCCAGCGAGACTGGAGAGCTGGGCAAAGGCAAACCTAATGAAGTTCAGGAAGGGTAAGTGTAGAGTCCTACACCTGGGGAGGAACACCACCATGTATTGGTACAGGTTTAGGGGTAGACCTGCTGGAACGCAGCCCCGTGGAGGGGGACCTTAGAGTCCTGGTGTACAATAAGTTATCCATGGAACTGCAATGTGCCCTTGTGGCCAGGAAGGCCAATGGTATCCTGGGGTGCATAAAGAAGTCTGTGGCCAGCAGGTTGATGGAGGTTCTCTTCCCCCTCTACTCTGCACTAGTGAGACCACATCTGCAGTATTGTGTTCAGTTCTGGTCTCCCCAGTTCAGGAGGGACATGGGGTAATAATAGTGAGAGTCTAATGGAGAGCTACAAGGATGATTAAGAGACTGGAACATTTCTCTGATGAGGAAAGGCTGAGAGCCCTGGGGCTGTTTAGCCTGGAGAAGAGAAGACTGGGAGGGGATTTTATTAGTGCTTACAAAT
>JANIJG010022761.1:0-17563 GCA_024611175.1 Megaceryle torquata | reverse complement strand
TGGCAACTACCCAGCTCTCAGCCGCTTTTGGGCAGGATGATCCTTTTTATCAGTCTTTTCCCACTCCTCCTCAAAGGCCTAGCTGCCAGTTTTTCAGGGTTCAGTGATAAAGCAAATACTTCCTTATCTCTTAGCTCCTTCCTCTGACCACCAGATTGTTGTTTTGCTAATTGGAAAATGTCACTGCCTGCTGTATAACATTATCAGCACAGATATAATTAATTTTAACAGTGTAATAAACTGCATTGTTGCCTGGGAAATCAAATCCTGCAAATGGTGGCAAGGCTGAGTCATTCCCTTTGGAAATAAAATGATGATATGCTGTAACTTAATGTAGATTTAAAACTGTAAAACACTATCCAGGCTGCCACAAAAGGAAGTTAATAAAAACTGAGGGTGAAGTCCAATAGCTTGTTGGTTCTCTTGTCTTGTATTAGGTGGGCTGTAAATCAACATTTTAAACCAAATGCTGTTGGTTATACTAGAGATGAACTGCAAGAGCTTTTTTTCTTTTGTAGTATGAACTCATAATCCTTTTATAATCCTTTTTCTTCATGATGTACACAGAAATCTCGTAGGTGAATTTATTTTTTTCCTCCCTTATATGTTTTTAAAGAAAATAATATAGTGGAAAATATATTTACAGTGTTTGTAAATACGAAATCAAACAGCAACATCACCCTTAGAGCATACAACTTTCATCAGCTGTAACACCTTAATAAGCATATGCTTTGTTCAGGTGCAGAATTTACTGTATTTATTCCTCTCTCATACTAGACTTGGAAAAGCTGCTCAGCCCAGAGGTAAGGTCACCCTGAATCTCCTTACTCAGATAAGTACATTGCAGAATGGGGCCTCTGAGACAGCCTCAGTGGCTCATAGCTCTGCTGCAAGCAACAGCAGTACAGGAACACTGTAATACAGCACCAACTATAGCTTGATGTTAAGGGATGGGAGCATCTGTCATATGAGGACAGGCTGAGAGAGCTGGGACTGTACAGCCTTGAGATGACTCAGGGAGATCCTACCATTGTGTATAAATATCTGATGGAAGGGATTAAAGAAGACAAAGACAGGCTTCTCAGCCATGCCCAGCACTAGACGCAGGGCCACATACCAAGGTATCAGAAATTTTATTTAAATACAAGAAGAAAAATATAATAATACACTAGTGTGGGGGGTTTTTGTGGGGTAGGGTGTGCTTTGTTTTGTTTTTTAACTGTGAGGGTGACAGAGCACTGGAGCAGATTGCACAGAGAGGTCTCTCCATCCTTTGGAATTCTCAAAACCCACCCAGATTTGCCCTGAGCAATGGTCTCTTGGTGATCCTTTGTAGAGCAGGGGGTTGGATTGGACAGTCTCCTCCAGAGCTCCCTTCCAGAATCAGCAATTCTAGGAGTCTCTGATTTCTTATTTTGCACCTGAAAGCACATGTTTTCTGCATTGTTTTATGGAAAAAAAAAAAAAAAATTGTTTTACTCTTGAAACAAGAATCACTGACTCATAGAATGGAAGGGGCTGGAAGGAACCTCTGGAGATGCATCGAGTCCAACCCCTCTGACAGAGCAGAATTACCCAGGGCAGGCCACACAGGCTCATGTCCAGGAGGGTTGACAGAAAGAAGTGGTGTCCCCCCGCCCCCCCCAAGCAGCAGTATCAGTAGCTTATTAGTAGCTTTCCGAAGTGTTAAGAGGACACAGGCAGCGACCCAGAGAAGCGGTGGGTCTGGGTCTCACCCCAAAGCATAGGAAGGAGAAAAACCTGGGGCAACATCCCCTAACTAACCAACCCCCGCCACCTCGGGATCCGTAGGCTGCAAGGCTCCACTCAGACCGGTAACTCCAGCCCAGGCGTTTGCGGGTTTTAGGAAGAATCACGTATAAGCCCCGCCACGCAGCCACTGCAGCACACGCAGTGTGATGAGCTGTACATCACACTGCCCCCGCAGCCAGGTGGATGCCGGACCTCGCAGCCCCTACTCAGCGAGTACAGGGACCCCAAGATCACCTCGCGTCCGCACTGCCCGGCCGTGCGGCAGCAGCGGCAGTTGCCCAGGGCCCGCAGGCTGCCACCCGGAACCGCCGCGGCGACCAGCGGGCTGAGGGCAGCTCCGGAGCCGCGCCGACCACGCCTCCCCTCAGGCCCCAACGGTACTAGGCCCGCGCAGCTGCAGCCCGCGGCGGTTGGAGGGAAGAGACTCGCGGCCGCGTGCCACAAACCCCGGCAAACCGCTCCACGCTCGCTGGACCGTTGCCATTCTCCACGCGCCCCGGCTCTTGCCTTGCCTTGCCTTGCCTTGCCTTGCCTTGCCTTGCCCCGCCCCTCCCCTCCTGCCGCCTGCGCGCGCCCCGCCCGGCCCCGCCCCCGCCCCTCCCTTCTCTCGCGAGAGCCGGAGCTGCCGGCGAGACATCCGGGTCCGGCCGGTGTTTGCGCGGCGAGGCAAGATGGCGGTGGAGTCGCGCGTCACGCAGGAGGAGATTAAGAAGGAGCCGGAGAAGCCGATCGACCGGGAAAAGGTGCTGGGGGCGTTGCCGCGCAGCTTCGTGCGCCGCTCTCGGGCGCGGCAGGGCGAGCAACCGGAGCGCGGGGGGTAGAGGTGTGGCCACTCTGTGGGGCCTCGGGCCGGGAAGGAGCGGGCGGGGAGGGTGGCGGTTGGTTGAGGTGGCCCCTCACTCACTGGTTCTTGCTTCGGCCCGCAGACATGCCCGCTGCTGCTTCGTGTCTTCACCACCAACAACGGGCGGCACCACCGTATGGACGAGTTCTCCCGCGGCAACGTGCCCTCTAGCGAGCTGCAGATCTACACCTGGTGAGAGGACGGCGGCCCGGGAGCCTCCGCCCGGCCCTCGGGCACGGGAGAGATCGCGGCCCTGCGGGAGGGGGCCCCGGGCGGTGTCGTGGAACTTGCCTGGCCTCAACTCCTTGTCTGTCTCTCAGCTGCATGAGGGAGTTCTAGGAGCCTTATTTCAATAAGGAAACTTGGGGAAGTTTTCACGGGGGTAGTTGTATGCTCTGCTGGCGTGGCAGCTGCCACTGAAATAGAGTGCTTCTGCCTATACCCATGGCAGCCTCGACGTGGCATCCGTAGAAGCACAACTTTAATTAACTGCCGATTGCCCCACACTGAAATTTAGTGTGTGATTGCCCGATTACTGATGCACGTAATTGGAGGCTCGTGTTGTGGCATATCTTTGGTTATCACAATGAATCTATTCAACACAAAGTTTCTCCTTTAATGCTTAAATTTTTTTCCAACAGCCCTGTTTTTTCAGTAGAAGTAGTTGTCCCAGAAGGCTTTGTGAATGGTGTGTTGGTTTAATTCAGAGCCTCTGGAGAGTGGAGCAGTGTGTTTCTTTTTGTAGGGTCAGGTAGCAGTGCTTCAACAGAGAGCTGCGTTTGTTGCTTTCATATGTAGTTTGGAGAACTGCTTTGATCTGTGTTGCAAGCATGTTAGTAATTGTTGACAGTATTTTGAGGAACGCTTTTGAAAGTGGATTATACCACTTTATAAATCTAAATTTTCCTTGCAAGGTGTCTGCAAAGGTTATAACTTGTATGTTGTGTGGTTGACTAAAGCCATTTTTGTGGCTAGAAGAGCATGTGGTTCTCATTTACTTCTTAATGGAATTTATGGATTCAGTCCAGGCAATTGATGGTGTCTGAGCTGTTTGCCATCTGTAGAAGTCAGAATGGGCATTGTCTGTCAACACACTGCTTCTTGGTTGCTTGGAGTGAGTGTACAGTCTATATAATTAGAGCTGCTTTAGTTGTGATGATTGAGTCCTTTTGTTCTTGAAATAAGCTTTAGCCCTGGTCTGGTTGAAGGGGGAGAAAAAAAGAAGTGTTCATGTTAGGGCAGAAATTAAAATCTTGATGGAAATGAAAAACCGGTTACGTGGTTTTTTCTTTTCTCCCATTTCCCCTAATATTGAAGAAAATATTTTAACACAGCTGTTGACTTAAGTGGAGAAATTCTTATACTGTTCACTGCATTACTGAATTTTAAAACAAAATAGGCCCCTGCTGTGTAAATGGTAACTCTTCTGAGAGACCTGTAATAGCAGATGTTAAAACCCTCTGAGGATGAAGAAATTAGTCGTAATATCACAGTAAATTGGAAGCTGGTTAAAAGCTACATTTGCACTAGGCCATGTTGTCTCCAGTGTACAGTAAGTGGTGAATTCTCCCAGGTGCTACAATAAATACCTAGAGCAACTTCTTGTCATTTGATCAAAATGTGTTGTTCTGAAGGTCATGTAGCTGTGAAATCAATGCCTGATTCTGTAGCTGAAATGTAAGAAATTGCTCATTTTCAGGTATATAAAGAAACTTTGCAAAGGAAGGGAAACATGGTTAAGTTGTAGCAATATGTGGATTTCATTTAATTTTAATAATGGGTTTCGGGAAGCTTTTTTTGCCCCCCCCCCCCCTTTTTTTTTATTGTTGTTGCTTTTGAGAACATGAACCACCTTGGCTTGTTTGTTTAATCTAGGATGGACGCAACTCTGAAAGAGCTGACCAGCTTAGTGAAAGAAGTTTACCCGGAAGCACGCAAGAAGGGCACGCACTTCAACTTTGCAATTGTTTTCACAGACCTCAAGAGGCCTGGGTATAGGTAAATGGTATTTCTTCTCTGGATTAATAGAAGCCTTCAGGCACCAGAGCAGTAAATGACAGTGATTTTTGAAGTTCAGAGCCCATGTATCAAATTTCTGAAGTTCTTAATAGCAGACTATATGATGAGCTCTGTAAACTGTAAATTCTGCTTGGTGGCCATTGTTGTTTATGTGTTCTCAAAACAATGAACCTCTGTGCTTGAAGGCTTTGGTTGCTGTATTGGACATGGACCTGCAGCTTGAGGTAGAGCTTTGTGGTAGGGGTTGTGTCTTGAGGATGCATCTGAGTTTTAGCAGTGATTCTTGTTGCAGGTATCTGTTTTTCAAAATGGTATGAGCTATCCTTTGTCGGCAGCCAGTGGATATCTCCTGCTCTGTACTCTGTGGGGTCTTGTTCTGGGTCTGTATGGAAGACGGCAAAGGATTGTCTCTATTTAACTTAATATGGTAGAAAGTTTCCCCACTCCTGTGCCCCGTCAGAAAGAGGATGCGGTGTAGCTCTTCTTGGTGCACCTGGTACTGGAGACAAATCCCCCAGTATCCCGTGTACGTAGCTAAATGCTAAATACAGTGTGGAGGGTGGCATGGGAAGGTTTTCGTGACCTCATGTTCCTCTTCTGGACATTTAGAGAGATCTGCCTCTGATAACTAACTTGCCTTTTCGTCTCCTGCGTGCAGGGTGAAGGAGATCGGCAGTACCATGTCGGGCAGGAAGGGCACAGATGATTCCATGACGTTACAGTCTCAGAAATTCCAGATAGGAGACTACCTGGACATAGCAATTACTCCTCCGAACCGTGCACCACCCCCATCAAGCCGCATGAGACCGTACTAAACTATTGCTCCTTTGTATGATTACATCTTCTCTTTATTCCTACTTGCTGTTCTAAAGCAGGCTCTTTTTGTTTGTTTTGTTTTGCTTTTGTTGCTAAGCAAGAACACTTGAAGACAAAGCTAAGCATCAGAAATGAAAGTTAACTTTTAAACCTTAACTTTTTAGTTTACTTCTTTAGGAGAAACACTTTTAGCAGCGCCATCATCCAATCTCTGATTGTTATAGCTTGAACAGTAAGTCAGTGTGTCCAGTGTTTCAAGACTTACATAAAATACAACTAGTGGGATTACGGGTGTTCTGTCTTGTTTGGAATAAAGATTGCTGTTATTAATCTTTAGATAGTGTGGTGGTGTTAGTTTTTGGTATTTTTTGGAAAGTGGATTTCTGCAGAGAAATTCAGAAGCAGAAATTGAAGGAGGGCCAAAGGCTTTAGCTGATAACTTCTGGGCTTACTGAGTAGAGGTGGGTGGCCTGATGGGGGATTCCTTGTGACAGAGGATTCCTTAAAGCACTGCTGGCTGGGTGTTGGAGGCTGACGTGAGCAGTGTGGTTGAAGGCAGGCAAGCTTGCCGTTACTCTGTCTGCTGATGGAGGTATGTCGGCAGAGGAAGGTCAGCAATGAGCTGTGTAAGGCTGTTTGCCCTCCTGCAGGACAGGGAGGGCAGACAGGACAGACTGCTGCAGCTTCCTGGGGCTGCTCTCTTGTGCCAAGTTAATGAAGCCAATCCATGGATTGGGAGTGGCCTTGATACTAGAAGGCTGGTCTGTGTGATGGGCACTTCTCTCTGGGAAGCAGCAGATGTTGCCCAGTACCTTCTTAAGGACCAGGACAAAGACCATTTCCCAGCAGGTCAGTGCAACACAGGATAGGGCCTGTGGCTTCCCGTAGCTCTATGCTTGCTGTTTTCTTCTGGCACTACAGGGGGAGATCTTGAGAGGTGCAGGGTGGCTCTGGTCTGACAGCAAGCTCTGGCTGTCTGCAGGCCGCGCCTTTGCAGGCTGACCATGAGCATCCAGCTGGTCTGGAGAGAGCCAGGGGCTTGTTTTCTGTACGTTGCACCCCTGTGTGCTGAAAGAAGGACAGGAGCAGGAGAAGTAGAAGCTGTAGCTGCTCCTTAGGGCCTTCACCTTCCTTGCCAGAGGCCAAGACTGAAGTGTTACTGTCTGCTAAGGAAAAGGCCTGCTTGCTTTCATCACCTGGGATTTCTGTCATCTTTTTATTCTGTTTGTTTGTTTCTTTTTGTGGGTTTGTTTTGTTTTGTGTTTGTGGGTTTTTGTTTTTTTTTGGTTTTGTTCCCCCCCCCCAGGGGTCCTTCAGTGCAGTATAGCCTGGAGGATTTCTAGGTTCACTTCTGTCCATGGTTCACCCTCTTGTGTCCCCCTGCTCTGGCTTCTAATTTAGGGAGTTGGGATTGCAGCCTTCATGAATAACCCTCATTTGCAGAATCACCTGCATCTGAGTCACTTTTTTTCCCCTAAAACTGAAGAGGTTGGAAAGTGCTCCCCACCTTCTTTTAAATGGAGCTCAAGAAAAGACAATATAAATGCTGTTTTATAAAGGCCTGTGAGCCTGAAAGTGGTGATGGGGCTGGTCTAGGGTGGCCAGAGGTAGGACAGGTGGGATGTTTTGCCAGGGTGAAGTCAGTCACCTCTGGTGCAGGGGGAGGCTCACCACGATACTTCTGTGAGAAGCCCCTGTGCTGTAACAGCTCCATGACTTCCCTGTCACCAGGGGCAGGTTTAGTGAGGCTGGCACCCCTGCCACCTGTGTGCTGGGTCGTCACCATCAGATCAGCCATCTGTTTTCTGGCACCGTAGAGCTGGGCAGACAGAAGGGTGAAGACCATTACTAAGCAGCCTGCTCACCACAGGGCATTGTCTGCGCTGCAGAGTCGAGTCCTGCCGTAACCAGCATGTAATTACAGAATTGCACAGCCTCCCACCAAAGGCAAGGGCAGACCTGCCATTAGAGGTACATGGGAATACAGGCACTTCCTCATTTTCATGTGCTGGTTTTTGCTTTAATTGCATTTAAGGATAATTCTCACAAGTGTAGTCACTATAAAAGGGAACAGCAGCAGGTGAGTCCATGCCTGTGACTCAGCTGTTCTGGGAGGTACCTTGGCTCTGCTGCTGGAACAGGAGATGTGGCCCAGTGAGGGCTTGTGCCTGAACAGCCTGGGACAGGTCTTCGCACACTTCAGAAAGAGGATCACAGACTGGCTTTGTGCTTGGTGGTCCATGAAGCAATATCAACAGGAACTGAATGTGCAGAGCTGCCTTCAGTAGCAAACACCTCAGCTTTACACCATAGGTGTGGAGCTTGCGTGGCTGCCATGGAAGCTGACCTCTTCCCTGGATGCTTCAGGGTAAACATCTCTCGAGAAAGAGATCTGCCTTCAGACACTTGCATATGACCCAGAAAGGTAATGCAGAAGTGAAGGGAGTTCAACTTTCCATACCTATTTTTTGTGGGAAAACGCCCTTTGAGAGATCAGTGCAATTAGGGTTTAGGGGTTCCCTACATCAAAAATCCACTATGCAATCAAGGGCAACAGCAGCAGTTTTGAACTCAGCCATTGGGGTAGAGATGGTACAACCATCCAGATGGTGCAAGAGATGGAAGGGTAAGTGGAAGTTGTCACCTGCTTAGCTCCTACTGTGCAGGAGGGAATTCATGCTCAGTAATGAGGTTGTGTATGTGTGTACATCTTTCAAAGCTACTATAACAGCTGAGGAAGGATATCAGTCCCTAAAATGAGCAAAGTATGTACATCACTGTGGTTTGGGGAAATTAAAACATGGTCTCAAAACTCTACACCAGTGAGCAATACCATGTGCTCAGGAAGCAAAGTGGTGTGGACAACACTACATCCTGATTTGTAAGTGCACAACACTTGCTTTATATGCAGTGATTTCAGGAAGAATTTTTGTCCCTCATCAAGGCAGCTGGACAAGATTTTTTTTTTTTTAATCCCCCTTTTCTTTTTGGGTGCTTAAAGCTGTAGCAGGCACAGCTCTGTTTCATGTCTGCACTTTTGCTAGCAACAGCCCTCCCCAAGATTCCTCTTTGATGTGTTCATGCCTTAAAATAAGATCTCTGTTTTCACAGTGCCTCCCTCTAATTTCACCACCCCCTCCACTACAAGTTCATGCATGTGTGTACACACAGATGTATGTGCAGCCTCACACGAGCAGCCATTTCCTTCCCTGCAATGGCAGAAGGACAGGGAGTGAATCGCTTCTGCAGGGCTTTTAGGAGAGGCTGGATGCATCCCTGGTGGGAGGAACTGGTAGCTGGCTTAATTACTGCCTTAGTTAAGAAGTAAGGACACACACTTTGTCAATAACCTGGGATGCATCGGGCACACTCCTTTCTCTGGCATAATGCTCACATCTGACTGGAGCAGTTGTGGAGGCTTAAATCTTGATTTACAGCTCTGGTCAAAAGCAGAAAAAGCTACGATGCAGCAAGAAAGCATTCATCATCATCGGCAAGTTCTCACTCTCACTAGGGAGAGCATAGAAAAGTGAGAAGGGTTCAGAAAGGCTGTCGTGTCAGAGCAAAAGAATATAACAGCCATAGTCGTGTTCAAAGAACAGCGCCGTAAGTGATGCAACAGCTAAGACAGGACCTGCCAAAAGCAATGTGATCCAATTACCTCCTGCTCATCTCAGCACTTGTGTCTAGACACTACAGCAGATAGCTGGGTTAAAAAAAGCATCGGTGCTTCCAACAGATGAGCACCCTGAGGAATGTGAATTGTAGAATAGCTGTGTTGTATCCTGCTGTGCCCAGCAGGTGCTGTCTGGCCGCAATGGCCTGCTGGTGACAAGGCAGAGCTGCCTGGCTGGTGTACCCAGGGAAGGTGCTGGAGATAAAACAGGACTAAGTGTTGGACTGTTCGGGACTCTCCCCAGGGTATTTCCAGTCTCACAGAACTGACAGGCTGAAGTAGAGACATCCTGGCCCAAAAACTCACTTAACCAATACTCAGGAAGGCAAAGCAGGGACTGCTTCCCTTTGCTTGCCTTAACACCTGCCAGTGCCTTTGCAGGTGACCAGTGGCTTGGGTCAGCATGCAGAGTCCATGACCAATTTAACCTTGGAAACAATTGGTGCCTGGTGGTTTGACGAGCAGGAATGGTTTTGCTTGCAGCTACAGCTGCAGTGATGCAAGCAAGGGCATAGGCCCTGCAACTGGGGAAGAGGAAAGGGGGGACAGTGCAGTGAGGCCTTAGATTGGTTTACAATTGCATAAGCAATCACAGTAGGGAGTGTAATCACTGAGCTTTAAGCCAGCAATACATAAGCCAAAAACTATTATAGTAGTTGAACACCTTCCTGCTAGGTATCCTGCAAACTATCCTCCCCTTGGTCTCTCTCCAGAAGAAATGCTTGTGTAGAACAGCAGCTTCTGCCATGGACTGTTTCCTCTGTGTGCACACTTGGTGATACTTCCTTAAAAACTCTTTAACTTGAATTAGACAACACAAGAGCAAAGCCATTCAGGGACCCAGTGAGCTCCCTACCATGAGGTCAACCAAGCCTTTGTAAGTGTGGGTATTACTGCAACAACAGCATAAGGTTTCACGTTTAATTAAGTTGATAGCTAATATAGCCAGCTTTGACTGATGTCTTCCTGGTAGAAGGTTGTATTTGTGTGGACGTGTGATTCCATAGCGTGACCACTGGATGTTGTCATTGCTCCTTATAAATGCCACAATCTCTGTACTACCCTCCCATGGGGAAACAAGGTAGTCCCAAAATACAAGGCGGCTCCAACATCAGCTACAGCTATTGATGGAACACGTGACCACCCTGAGTCATGGACCAACTGAATGATGACAATAGGCAAACAAAGCAAATAGAGCATCTTACAGAAAATGTAAAGCATCTCTGATGCTTTAAATAACCAAGGAAGCCTAGACTTCAGTTATTGTTCTAGTGATTTATAAAACAATCAGAAAAAGCACAACTGGAGGCACTAAATGTGATGCTTGTCATTTATCCATGTGACAACCATGTGGTAAGTTTCATTTCACTGCAAGATCTATCTTTGTATTTAACCACAGGTGAAACATTTCCAATATAAGAAAGCACTGACCCTCTTAAGGTATTCCTTAGGCAGAAAAATGGAAATGTTCTTTTGACAACAAATGGGATTATGGAGAGAAAGTTCTGTTAGCTGACACATTTGACATACTTTAAAAAAAGATTAAGAACCACAGCAGCTGAAGGAGAACTAAAGGTTATGCTTTTCTGTTTGCTTCCCACATGTCCCTAAATACTGAAGGGCGGTTTTGTGCTGGGTTCAATCTTTTCTGACCGGAGGCTACTGCTGAAAGATACGATCCCATTTTCATCCTTCCCTGATATATCTGATCCAGTGCTCACACAGGGCAGAAGCCAAGTTTGAAATTACCACTGGGGAGGACAAACTGGAAAAGAAAATTAATTAGCATTTCAGTGACTCAGCAGATGGAAGGAATCCATCATAAAACTGCACAATCCCTCGATTCTGTGCAAGAGAATTGGTGAAACAGCCTCTAGTGGAAGCATCCCCAGTTAACTAAATTAAGCACAATGGAACTGTATTCTGACTCAGTTTTGCCTATTTTCAGGTGATGATTGTCTCTTTGTTAAGAAGTAGTTGTTGTTTAGCTTAGAGTTTCAAATAGAAAGAGTAATTTAAGAGTTACAATGTTGTGTGATTTAGTAGGTAGCTTAGCTCTGCTTAGCACAAGTAGCTGAAGCCTTAGGCTGCAAGCTTTAAACTAGATTTACTCAACTGGTGTCTATTCAAGCAAGATAAGGCCTCCAGAACCAGCCCAGAAGATAAGGAGCGTACAAATGTCAACAACAGCTGCAACTAGACAAGATAGCCTGCTGCCTGGAGACAATGAAGGAATCTGGTAAGGAGGCAGGTGTAGGAATCGCTGTTGTTTAGATATTCTCAGGCCAGAATTGCTGTTGAACCAAAGGGCATGTGAAAGGCTCGCGACATCCCCCGAAGGTTAGATGCATAGTCCATAAGGGTAGAAAAGCCCAGGGAATTTCTTTGTTCAGGGTCCTTCTCTGGAGGCACCCAGCTTTAGCTGACCAGGTTGCTATATCTATCAGTCTATTAAATTGTTTATAAGAGTTGGTGCTTGACACTCTGCTTTGGGAAACCTAGGGTTTGGACTGTGGAGAAGCTAACTGCATGCCCAAACTTTAAGATGCTCTTAAAGAAGATGTACTTCTTTAAGGCCTCAGAGACCTACTGTGCTTGCTATTAATTTAGAAAGGGCAGGTGAGTAAACATCTAACAGGCCAATGCCATTATTGGATTCTTTTGCATTATTGCGATTTGGACATGTTCTATTACTTTAGTGTGTGGCAGGACGAGCCTTTCTTCAGCAGCAATACTGTCTTAAGGGGAAATTCTACCCTCCTCCCCTCAAGACATTCTTAGTTGTTCCTCTATTTGAGCCTGTGCAGTTTACCAGCTGGCCACACAGGCAGTAGGTATGAATAAGAACATAAAAAAATAAAGAAAAAAAAAAAGATTCTTGCTCTGGAGCAAAATACTTTGTACCTTTTTTAAGACCACAAAATTCTCTGACTAGCATCCAGCCCCTTAAGTGGTTTTAGTCTGTGAAGGTCATGAAAGCAGGTCTGGCCTTCACTCTCTGAAGATGGATAGAACAAGTAGGTGTTTTTATAGCAGCAGGATGATTAGTTTTTCAAGCAGCTGCAAAGCACAGGAGACAGCTTTATTTAGTATTCAAAAGTACCGATCAGGCTCAAAGACTAAAAATATGTATTATGTGTCAAATAGAAGCTAGAACAGACAACTGAGTGCACTCAGTCCCGAACTAGTACAAAAATCAGCGTCTCCAGTTAATTTGAGATACACTTATCCTGGAGAAGGACTGGAAAAAGGCTCCTTTATGTGGTAGGTTTTAGCCAGGACAAGTCCATCTAAGCAACAGCAGAAATACTTCCAAGCATCTCCAGATTATGTGATATCCTGAAGACTTAAACACGACAAAACAAAAAAACCCCAACCAAACAACAACAAAAAAAAGTGATGAGGTATGTTCAGAAAGCTGAAAGCATATGCTTCCTCCCCTCTCCTGGGACAGTCTCTCTCTCCTCATGTGGTGCATGTCCACCCTCATCTAAACGACAGAATTTTGGCCATCAAGAGGAAGACTATGTACAGCAAGTAAGAGCAGTCCTGGAGTCATTCAGAAGAATAGCTGACACTGGAAACAGCAAACTGACTCTAAAGGAGGACACGTAGCTGGGATTTCTTGTGGACAAAAGTAGTATCTCTGGTAGGGGGAAAAAAAAAAAAAAAAGCCTAATTACTACCAGATACTAAAGAAGTGCCAAGCAGCATTAAGAACTTAAGCTTGGTCAGGTATTACAGGGGTAGATGCACATTTACAAGTGACACCACCACTTGCAGAATGTACATAGCAGCAGCACAGGAGGGTAAGCAATCACCTAAATGCCTGCCAGTGAACCTTCCCAGCAGTGCAAGATACATGTAACAATACCAACTGCACAATGTACTTGTACCCTAACAAAATCATATTTGAGCCAGTCACCTTTTAGGGCTACAGAAGTTAGGCTATCAAAAGGAAACCAGATGTATAGCACCCAGTATGATGCTGATATAAGAAAATTATAAGACAGAAGCAGCAGCACAAGAAATGTCTGTCAGACAGGTAACACAGAGCCTGATGCAGGAGCATGTGTGATACGTCTTAGTATTCAGAAGTGACCAATAGCATAGAAGTGCTTTCAACAGTAAAGCAGGAGTTATTCTTCCAATAAAGACAAACCACTCGTTTCTGTTGAAGATACCAAATCCTACTGGAGTAGTACACTTCAGACTCCTCCATGATAAAATGTACAGTGTCACCAGAATAGCCAGAGATATTCACTTTCTGGGGCAATATATTGGGCTTTCCCTTTATTGCAACCTAACTACACTTCTCTACAGCCTACTGCAAATGTCAGCATATACAAGCATGAGAACTGGGTGAAACAACTGAGGTACTACCTCATGCATGACCACAGCCCTCTTTGAAGCATATATATAAAAACTTAAAACCCCTCAATATATTTTACCAATAATTTCAATAAAAAATTAAGCACAAGTTATTAGTTCAAACAAGTTTATCCACATCATGGAGAAATAATTTTTCTCCAGTAAAAAAAGCTTTTCCTTTGTATGGTTCTCTGTATTTTCTTTTACTTTGAGCTTGTTATGATTCAGTAGTAAGATCCAGGAATGTGAAACAGTCTCACCATGGTCTTCAGGTTGATTTTAGATGTTTGGCTTGAAAAATCCAGTATATCCTCTGCAAATATATCCAGAAGAGTAAATGAACTCATGTCAAATCATGTTTTGAATTAGCAGAACAGAAACATTGAAAACTTTATTATTGACAAGAAAACAAACAAAACAAACAAACCAAAAAACCCCCCACCAAAACCCAAACAACCAAAAAGAGTCAACTAAAGAGCTTTGCTCTAATTGATCACTCAAAAGGAAGTCTCTTGGAGTTGGAATCCATCTATCAGTCTCATTCTGGGTTGTTGTGAATATTATTTGACTCCATACATGTTCCTTGTATCTCTTACCTAAATAACCTGTACTGACCCCAAGTTGAGCAGATAATCAACAAGTGTAGTATATATATTAATTACACTGAATCAATCATATTTACACTTCATCAAGTCATAAGAAGAACTTCCATTCAAATTGATCAAGTTCTTTTTAAAGCTACGATCCCATTATTCAAAGATTACTCATACTTATTGTAGACTAATTTAATTTCACATACTCTTCATAAGGTGGCTTTGCATTTCAAAGAACTCTACCAAAATGACCGTGAAATCAGTCATGTCACTTACATAGTTTTCTCCAATTTCTTATTTTTATTGCCTAAATTTACTAAGAAAGCATTCATTGGTACCGTGATTGCCACAAAATAAAAATCTATCTACAGATAAACCAGTAAAACTCTACCACCTTTAAAAAACAAAAATAAAAAATGGGATATTTCAAACCGACAATTATTTTTAATATGTATTCTTTATGGTAAAGACAGTCATGCCAAAGAATATTTTGTCACAGCCATAAGAGCAAGCAGCTGCATGAATTTCTAAATGTGTTTAGGTGAAAGCATCTTCACAGATCCTCCAAATTAAATTACTTAGCCAAATCTGTAAAGCTTAATCATACCTGTTCTCTTTGTTGCAGTAATCAGTGAAATCACTTTCATGTCTTGTACTGTTTCCTGCCTTGGTCTCCATTTCCTTGGGTTTAGAAGAGTCTACTTTACGATTATACTTGGACAGTAACTACAGGAAATTAAAAGGTAGTAAGAATTATCTAAGAACTCAAACCAGGGTTACAGTTTCTATGTTTTTACTAAGTAGCAGAGAACTCTTTCAGAAGCAAAATTTGATAGAACTAAGCCCTTTTAATTTTACTATTTTGATATTAAAGCTGTTTAGGGAAAAAAAAAAGTTAGCTAACCTGCAGAACATCATCTGGTATCCTTGTTATTTCTGGAGGTGGAGGAGTACTGAGTAACTGGTCATAGGGTTCGCATAATTTAGGAGGAGATGGGTCTCCAAAATGTTTAAGATACTCATCAGAGCTCACAGCAAAAGGAATTCTATCTTCTTGGTAATGTTTATCTGTTGCATCATTCTTCAACACCGACTCATTCTTTTCCACCTGTTTTATCTGCTGCAAAAGAGGTATTAAATGCTTCAGTTAATTTGCCTACTTAGGTAAAGCATTTAATACATGTTCTTACAAATATGCTGTTAGAAAGATCTGCTACAATAACATAAGAAAAAGTAGTAATGGAAAGGAATCCCAAACTGACATTTGGAAAAAAACACCTGTTTATTTTTAGAAGTCTGTGAAAGTGTACAGAATTGCTATTTACTACCTTGGCTTCTGTTTTTAGCCATCTTGTTTGAAAATCTGGACACTGTGGTGTTTCTGTATGACTGGGAAGAGGCAGTTCATTTGTCTCTGGTGACCTTGATAATACTATACTATTTGTTCTGGAAGAGATTTTCACATCAGGAGTACAGAACACAAGTACCATAGGAGAAGCCATCCAGTCAGCTGCTGAAATTAAGAGCAGAGGGAAGGAAGTGGGGAGAATAAAAATATATACATACACACAGAGATATACCCCAGATTAGTTTTCTAAGTCTATTAGCTTTTCATAGATTTGCATATTCTAAAACACCTGTATCATTTTACCTGATATTTTTCATATCCAAATTACAGAATTCCATAAAAGCAGATGTAAAACAAAAGTAATAAATCTGAACATAACTGAAAAAGCCTAACTTAAATCATTACTTGTAGCAACAATTTAATATATGACAAGCTAGTTTGTGACAAGATCTTCACACATTTTCAAAAGAACATGTTACATCTCTCAAAGGAGTTTTAACACTACTTCTGAAAGATCTAAGTTACTGTCTTGTTAGCCTCTTTCAAAGCAGTTTCTTTAAACATGACTTTAAACAGATCTAATGGGCATTCTCAGGAAAAAAGAAGGCTAAGTTGTCAAAATAGTATTTTTATTTCAAAGAAGGATAAGTTGCATTACAAAATGATAGATCCCTCTGCATAATTCGAGATGGATATAAGTAGAAGAATGAGCAAAGATTTATACTGAAGCAAGAAACTTCCCTGTAGAAGCCACCAACATTTCATTTTCTATACATTAATATTTATACAATGACTGGGCCTGAATGAACTATATTTAACAAGAAACACAGTTTAAAAGTTTACTGTGTGTTTAAAATGCACTCACACACGCATTAGGTAAAAGGCATATGTGTATTTATTTCATACATTTTTAACTTACCTTTCTCAGCTATCACTTTTGGTTTTGGCCTAGGAGTAACCATGGTTTCCCTGGATGTCACTTCTGGTACTTTCACTTCATGATTATTTTTTTTAACCAATCTGAAAAACAAACCCCTCAATTATCTCTCAAATAATATTGAAGAAATAACAACCAAGGGATACAGTCAGCTTGATTGCTTTTCTAGTATTTGTTCATCAATTCAAGTCAAAAACTCATTTCCTCAAAGATGATTAGAAAAACCCCAAAATGAAGCAAACAAACAAAGGTGTACTAAGTAGGATTAATATTCTTTGTTCCTGAAGATCTGTTCTGTGTTAGGGGTACAACCCTTTTTTTTTTTTTTAAACTGCCTGTTGCCTACAAAATTCTAAATGACAAGAGAAAAGTCTCTGTCTTTTAACATACTAAGGTTATTGTGAAAAAACTTGTAATTAAATTTTTAAGTTTGAGTAAGACTACTTATGTTAATCACTATCTGACTTCAGGGTGAACAGCCAATCCCACAGAAGTGGAAATTAAAAAAATTATTTTTTTCATATGCAAGATATTTTAGTGGAAGAAGGGTGTAGGCAGTTGAGAAACAACACTAGACAGAAAACAGAAGCTTACTTAAACTCTACACTAAAGTGTGTCTATAAAAAATTATCTTAAATGTTAAAAAATTTATCTTAACTCTAAGAATCAGATTTAGAGATTCTTTACACAAAAAGCCTAAGCTAAAAATAAACAAAGGAAGCAGTGTATTTACTTAGATGAACACATCTCAATATTTATTTTTTATTTATATATTAAAAAAAAAGGTAATTTTTCAAGTCAGTTTTGATGTGGAAGTATTATAGATGAGTCCACATGATTTTTAGTTTTTATAATGGAGAAGAACAAGTATAACAATAATTTTTTTTTTTCAGATACCTACCTCCACCCCCCCCTCTCTTCCTCACACGCCCACCACCCCGATCTACACCCCCGCCCCCCCTCTTTCCCCCCCCGACCCCCCCCCGACCACCTCCAACACCCCTTAAATCACCTCCAACACCCCCAAACCACCTCCGACACCCTCAAAACCACCTCCAACCCCCCCAAACCCCCTCCAACACCCCCAAACCCCCCCCCCACACCCCCAAACCCCCCCCCACCACCCCCCCACCCACCCCCACCCCCCCCCCCACCCCCACCCACACCCCCACCCCCCCCACCCCCC
>JANIJG010022760.1:0-14487 GCA_024611175.1 Megaceryle torquata | reverse complement strand
GGGTTTCCAAGCCCCCCGTGGAGCTGTGGTGCTGAGGGCCAGGGGTCAGTGGTGCCCTGGCACTGCTGGGGGAACGGCTGGACTCCAGGAGCTGAAAGGTCTTTTCCTGACCCAAATGATTCCACAATTCTATGCCTCTACAAGCTGGGCAGGTAGGTCAGTGGTCCAGCGGGCAGGGCAGCACGTGGATGCTGAGGCCACACCACCAAGGCATTTCAACTGCAATGTTGGGTCACGGTGGTTTGGGCCTTGCCCCCATCCCTATGCAATCCCTTCCACCCGGGCTGGAGATGCAGACAAACAGGCTGTCCGTGTTGCCTGCTGGCCCAGGGAGCTGGTCCCAGTTAAAACCAAGCCTGTCTGTCCTGATGGCTTTTAGTGGGAGCAGCTCACGGCTCCAGCTGTTCCTGTAAAGCAGAAGTGGCAACGCACAGTGACAGAAGAGTAGGAGCAAGGGGCTGGGGTGGAAGGTCTGTGACCTGTGATCAGACTGCACACACAGCCCTGGCCATACATATGTCCACTTAAATCCAGGCTTCTGCCACACGCCCACCTCCCTGGGGTCTGTTGCTCACGCTCTGGCTGCTTCCCCACCCTCTCTGAGCCAGACAGGTCCTGGCCTTGCACAGGACCAGCTTAGTCCCAGGCAGTTTGGGGGTTTTAGCATCCCAGCCTCATTCCCTGGGCTCTGTGCATCCTTGGTTGCCCCAAGGAAGAACATCTCTGCATGGGGCTCCAGGCTCCCGCAGCAGCAGCAAGATGCGGGTGGCTGCCTCGGCCACAGTTGGCATCACCAGGACACTGCCCACAAGAGTACAGTGCCTTGAGCCTCTCAGCTCCCCAGGCTCACTCCAGTACAAATCCAGAGTGCTGAACCACTTGCCAGACATCCCCTTTCCTCCCTCTGACTGATCCATATCTCAACTCTCCCCAGGCTCTTCTCCATCAGAGATGCCCATCCCTGTTGCCCCTTCGGAGCCTCTATTGGACTCCAGTAGTTCCCTGTCCCTCTTGAACTGGGGAGCCCAGTACACAATACTCCCAAGGTGGCCTCACTAGGGCACAGTAGAGGGGGAGGAGAACTTCCCTCAACCTATTGACCACAGTCTTCTTCATGCACCCCAGGAGACCATGTGCCATGAGGGAGCTCACAGGAGCTGGCACCACTAATGCAGTGCTCCAGGAATGTGGTGACTGCTGCTCTAGTGGGGAGGGTGTCCCCAGAGCCCCATCACCATGCAGGGCCTGCCCCAAGCCCATCCCAGCATGAAGATCCAGACAGGGACAGTGTATGACCAGTCCAGATGAGGGTCCTCCTTGGGGGTCTGCAGACCCCATGGCCCATGGGGCAGCCCCAGCACCAAGAGCTGCCCATGCAGCCTCTCCCACCCTGGGAAGGTGTCTCCAGAGTGGGATCCAGGGGATGGTTTGCAATGAGAACAGCCTCACCAGGAGGCACCGGGGATCCTGGGGGCTCCGCACGCTCCCCCCACAGTAACTCTGAGCATGAGTGGCTCGTAGCCATAGGAACATCACTTAACACAGTCACCTTGGAAACCACAGCTGCACACTCTCCTGGAGCATGTGCAAGGCCCTGTGCACCCCTGGTTGGGGTCCCTGATCCTGCACCCATGTTGCAGCCGTCTGCTTGCCCAGTCAGCAGGTCATGCTGCCATGCGTGACCAATGGGGACAAGGACATACCTCTCCTCACAGGTGGCCCTGCACCACCCACAGTACCACCAGAGCAGCTGTAATCACCACCAAGACTAGAGCAGGGAGTTAGATCTATCTACAGCCCTGTGGACCAACCTGGCCACCAACACCTCTGCCTGGAGGTGGGCAATGGATGGATCAGCATCTCCTCCCATGCCACAGGTGACTGAACACCCATCAGCTCCTCATGTGGAGCCAGAGTATAAGGACTTCCCCATGCACACACCCAGCCCATTGATGCAGGAGAGGAGCATGCCTTGGTCTGACAAGCGTGAGGACACAGCCAGGACAAACAAGACCCTGGCACCTGCCCCACTACAAACAGACTGGCAGAAATCCCATCTGGTCTTTCCACATCCCCACAGCACTGCTGGGCACGACCAGGTAAGCACAGCCCAGGAAGGTGGTACAGCCCAAGGACAAGTAAATCCACAGTTCCCACCCTCATCTTAGGAAGCACCCCTGTGTCCCTGCAGAGAGGGCAGTGGGGACAGAGCCATGGCAGCACAGACAGGTGAATGCCCAGCCCCTCGATGTGTGGACAATGCCATGGCCCGGGCTGACCCAGCTCACCAGCCTGCACAGCTCTAGGGCTGCACAGACCTCAGGGATGCCCCAGCCCTGCCCTGTCCTGCACCATTCCTCACCCTCCTGGCTCCAGCTTAGGACAAGCACAACACAGCAGGAAGCAAGAAACATGAAGACCTCCAGGAATTACACAACCTGCAGAACAACCTGGACAGCCCTGCTTCTGCCAGGACTCTGCCATCACCACCAGCGAGGTCCCATGACCATTCATCCCCTCGCTCAGACTCACCTGCAATGGCCTTGGCCCTGCCCCAGCACCTCCCCAGCACCCCAGCCTCCCCAGCCTCCCTGCCACAGCTCCAGGTGCCTGAAGCAGAGCCCAGGGTCCAGGGCTGCTGGTGCTGACCCTGTCTCTAGGGGGGTATATCTTACCTGTTCCCAGGGACACGGTGCTGCTGGGTGCGGGTACTATCCAGAGCCAGTGTTGGGGTGGCTGCCACCCCAGAAAAACATCCTGCCGCTGCGGGAGCCCGGAGCACCCGCTGACCGCCAGCCTGCACACACCACGCAGCTCCGCCCGCTGAGCCCTGGGTAATAGGATAACCTGCCTCCATCTGTTTGTCTGGGCCTGAAAGGCTAATCGCCTGCCCCAGCCCACCCTGCAGAGGCAGCCCAGGGCAGAGCTGCTTCTCTGGCAGGAGCCGGGAAAGAGGTCCAAGCAGTAGCCAGCCAGGTGGCCACAGTGGGCACAGAGCGGAGCAGGACCGTGCCAGGCTCCTGACTCCACCACAGCCTCCCCCAGACCCTGAGAGGCCTCTCGGTGTCCCCCAGCCTTGGGCTGTAGCAGGGAAGGACAGCGCTTCCCCGTCAGGGCTAGGAACAAAGCCCCGCACCTGGGATCACATCTGCCTAGCCCAGCTCCACAGGGCCCTGCTCCCTCTGGGATCTGCTGTTCTGCTGCAGAACGAGGAGGACCAGCTCCGAGTGATGTCTTCTGTGGAGTGATCTGCTGCCAGTGCTCAGAAATGGTGCTGCCACAGCAGTCAGATTTAGGCCCTGCAAATCATGGATGTGCTCTGGAACGGGGCAGGACTCACTTCCTCGAGCACACAAGCCGGTAAAGAATAGCTTGGATAAACACCCGCATCACAGTACACACACAACCCTCCCCCACCGCACAGATTCCAAGACTGCACCTGCCCTGCACTGGCAGCCAGTGCTTAGACAACTGGCAAAGCCCCGCGGGGAAGCACCCTGGCAGCACACGGCACGGCACAGCATGGCAAGGCACAGCACAGCACAGCAAGACACGGCACCTCCCCACACGGAAACACGCAGCACAGCCCCCGCAGTGCAGCCCACACAGCGCAGGCAGCCCCTGCACAGAAACACACAGTGCAGCCCCCACAGCCCGGCCCACACCGCACAGCCAGCCCCGCACGGGCACCCTCAAGTATCTGGAGGATTCTCAAGGGGAAGTGGCAGCACCTTTTTCTCAGGGGTCCTGGAATGCAGCTGCAGGCTCTGAAAAAAGCCTGCTGGAGCCAGAGAAAGCACCCACTGTTTCCATGCATTAGCATTTTGTGTTTCCTTTGTTTCATCCTCTGGTTTTCAAGTCTTCACCCTGAAGCTTGACATCCCCAGCTTGATGCATGCCACAGCTCGGGCTGCCAGGTGCACAGGGAGAAGGGGCTCCACGTGATGTGCACCTGCACAGGGTCCCTCGCTCCCCGACTCATCCCTGCCCTGGGGTGGGACACAGCAAACCCTGTCTGCAGCAAATGGGGTTGACAGGTCCCAGCCTGGGGACAGGGTAAGAAGCTGGAGTCCTACTCCCCTACAAACCCCAGCACTGGTTTTGCTGGTGCAGGGTGAGCAGAAGGTGGGAACATGCCTGCAGGGACACACTCCAGGTGTGTACAACTGGAGCAAGAACAGCCTCAGCCAGACCTTCCCTTGGCAGGAACCAGCCGGTACCGTGCCAGGCAGGGCCTGGGCTCCTTGCTGGGCACCAAGAAGCCCCTGTGGAGAGGGAAGAGAGGAGGCTGCTCAGAGAAGCCTGTGGAGGCCAGGCCAGCACATGCCACCAGCCAGGAGACCGGGCCTGGCACCAAGCAGGGAGCACATGGCAGGTAGAGGACAGAGCAGCCCCAGACTGTGGGCAGATGTCTTTTGTTTGCCGTCTCCCACTCCCACGGGACAGCTCTCCCACACCTCTCCCCAGCTATGTCTTACAGCTCACATTGCTTCTCCACTGGCTGTGGGCAGCAGCTTCCCCATTCCCCTTTTCTGTGTTGTCCCTTGTTCCCTTTCCCCAGTGTGGTTCTGGCTTCACTCTTCTCCCTCCTCTCCCTCTCCTTGGTATATAGAGCAGCATGCATGCAGCACCCAGCCCGTGAGCAGAGCTGTGGGGTGATATGATCACCAGCCACACCAGTGCTGAGGATGGGGCAGCGCTCGCCAAGGGACCAGTGTCCTCAGGCACAGCAGGAAAAAGCCCCACTGCATGAGGAAGCATCTGAGAAGCCAGGGCTGGAAGCAGCACCCACACCAGTGTGATGTCCAGGAGCCCTCCTGTCCTCTGAGACCAGTGGTGCTCGTCCCAGACAGACATCCAAGATCCAGCTAAATGGGCCAAGGGGGATTCCATCAGAGAGGGCACACTGGATCCCAGCTGGATGGGCCCTGGCAGACATCATTAGCCAGTCCCACTGGGAACTTTCCTCTTGATGCATCCTCAAAGCACATGCCATAGCAATGACTCACCCCAGACCTATAACTGCTCCTGCATCCTGGCAGCCTCCCAGATGTGTCCTGTCCCCTCCACCAGAGCCCTGCCCTTATTTGCCAGCCTCCAGCTCTCCACACGCCTGCCCCTGACCACCGCAGCCAGGTCCCCATCCCCACCACCCCAGAGAGGCCATCCCCTCACCATCTGAGACCTCTCCCCAGGACCCCCAGTCTGAAGGCCAAGGGAACCGCTGAGGGCAGAGGGGGAAGGACAGATCAGTGCTTACCTGAAACAACTCTCACGGGCACAGGGTCACAGCACTCCCTCTTCATCAACCTGTGGACAACAGAGAGCAAGGACAGCGTCAGTGCAGCACACCGCACACACAGCCCTGGGCATGCTGCACCCATATAGATCTGGCCTCAGGAGACCAGGGAGGGATGGAACCTGCAGGGCTGGGGACAGGAGCATCCCCAGAGAAAACCTCCCACAGGACCCAAGGGAGACGTGCAAGGTCACCCACAGCTTGCACCACCACCTGCCCCTCACTGCAGCAGATCATCCAGGCTCCCTATGCTAGCAGAAGTTTTGAGCCCCAAGACCTCCTGCCCATATGAGCCCATCCTCACCCCATGGATGGGCACATCTCCCACCCCAAGGAGAGCCATAGGGGCTCTGCCCCTTGCCCAGGTGGGCTGGAGGACTGGTGGGGTCCTCAAGCACCTCTCCCACTTGGGGTCAGGGTCACTGCAGGTCCTCAAGCACCTTTCCCACCCTAGGTCATCAGGACCCTCAAGTTCCTCTCCCACCCTGGGCCAGTGGGGTACTCAAGCACCTGTCCCACCCTGGATCAGTGGGGTCCTCTAGCTCCCCTCCCACCCCAGCTCCTCCTCTCCCAGGCAGAGCCCTGAGCTGGATGCAGCCTGAGAGCAGAGGCAGGCTCGAGCTGAAACGCCAGCGATGCCAAGGGGCAGTTCCTCCACAGGGTTGACCCTCTTGTTTGGGATGAGCCACAGGGGACCAGGGCCCAGTGGAGCCCACCTCCAGAAGACCAGATGGCAAGTGCCCCAGGCTGAATTCAGGACTAGCTACGGGCAGCCAGAAAAGAGAAAAGTGTCTCCACACTGTTTCTGCTCTGCAAATGTGCGTGCTCTCTCCCCGTTCCTCATTAAAGATCCTTTCTGGGTGAGCGGCTGAAATGGCTGCTCTGTTGTAGAAAATTAAAAATGTATGACTTGGGATTTCTCGGAGCATGCCTGTTGTGCTGCAGCTGGTGTCAGCAGCACAAGGTGCTGTGGGGGGAAGGGGCCGCGGCACGGATCCCGTTTTTGCCGAGAGCTCGTGGTGTGCCACGTGGGCAGCTGGGTGCCACCAGGCTTTAAACATTTTATAAGATCTACTCCAGACTCCATGGGCAGAGGGATCGCAGCCACCACGATGCCCCTGGAAAACTCAGCGGCTATTGTGGGCCTCTCTGTAAGATGACGCTGAGGGGCCATGGGACGATGCTCCGGACACAACTGCTGCTGCCCCGTCGGCTCCTCTGCTGACGAGAGCTCCCAGGACAGCTGCACTGTGACAACAGAGGAAACCTGCCACAGCTATTTATGTAGGGCTGTCCTGGTTTTGGCCGGGATAGGGTTAATTTTCTTCCTAGAAGCTGGTTCAGGGCCACGTTCTGGTGTGAGAATAATGCTGATAACATGCTGATGGTTTAGTTGTTGCTAAGTAGCGCCTGTCCTGAGTTAAGGATTCTTCGCTTTCCCTGCTCTGCCAGAGAGCAGGTGCACAAGGAGCTGGGGCAGAGTGTGGCCAGAAGAGCTGACCCAAACTAGCCAAAGGGATATTCCAGACCATATGACATCATGCCCAGTATAAACTGGGTGGAGTTGGCCAGGAGGGGGGATCACTGCTTGGGCATCAGTCAGCAAGTGGTGGGCAACTGCATTGTGCACTGCTTGTCTTTTCCTGGGGTTTGTTTCTTTCTCCTTTTGCAACATTCATTTTCATTACAATTATCATTATAATAGTATTTTATTTTATTTTAGTTATTAAGCTATTCTTATCTCAACCCACAAGATTTACTTTTTTTTCCAGTTCTCCCTCCCATCCCACTGTGGGAGGGAGGGAGCAAGCAGCTGCACAGTGCTCAGTTGCCAACTGGGTTTAAATCACGACAAGGACCTAAAAAAGACAGCACAGGGCATGTGTGTGCCCTGCTTGGACATTTAGTGACCACAGTAAACTGGGTCTCTAGAACCATTTTGTTTGGAAGAGACCTTTAAGATTGGGTCCAACTGTTCCCCCAGCACTGCCAGGGCACCACTGACCCCCGGCCCTCAGCACCACAGCTCCACAGGGGGCTTGGAAACCCCTCCAGGGATCCCGGGGACTCCACCCCTGCCCTGGGCAGCCTGGGACAGCCCTGGACAACCTTGGCGGGGGGGAAGAAATTGTTCCTCTTGTCCAACCTAAACCTCCCCTGGGGCAACTTGAGGCTGGTTCCTCTTGTCCTCCACACCATCTAGGCCTCCACAAAGACATCAGACAAACAGCCAACCAAACCACAGATGCATGGCACTCATCTGGAACATGGGAGCCTTCCCCAGGTACACATCAAGGCCCCAGATTGTGATGGATGTGGGCAGAGCTGCAGCACAAGCCCAGGAGGCCAAGCTGTTAGCCCCCAGTGGCACCTTGTCCCGAGCCAGCCAAGCACCAGCTGCACTTCACCATCCCCTGGGGTATGGGAGGGCTGGGGCAGCACAGGCAGCACTACAAGCAAAACAGAAAACGGAACACATGGAGTATAGATGCCTGCACTGCCCCATGTGTCTAACAGGTACAGGACTGGGCACCAGGGCTCCCCTGAGAAATGGAAACTCAAGGGGGAACTCGGAAACAGAAGGCAAGAATGACCAATAGGCAAGAAAAACTGTCCTAGGAAGAGAAAGGAAAGAGCAGAGATTGCTGCCTTAGGAGGAGGGAAATTAGAAGGGATGCAGACAAAAGGCTGTAACATCCTGAACAGTCTGCAGAAAGGAGACAACGCTTCTGCTCTTTTCATCTCACAGCGTGAGGGCAGCGGAAAATGTTGTGGGATCTCACACTAAGAAAAGGAAACACTTCTCCACATCACCTGTAACCGGATCGTGTAGCTCACTGCCACAGAAAGCCCTCGAGGCCCAGAACAGTGCGAGTTCCCAGCCACATCTGGAGGTTTCTGTGGGTGAGGAACCAAAGTCCCCAGCAGCAGCAATGTGGGACGGCTGAGCAGCCCTTTCCCGCAGGCTCTGCTGTTGTTGGCCAGCAGATCACCCCAGCCCATCCCCAGCTCCCCGGGGCAGGGCCACTGTTGGGCGAGAACAGCCAGATGGTCCCAAAGGGTGGCTCTGAACTGCAGAGTGGCTCCCAGCACTGGCGGCAGCCCTGCTCAGTCACCAGCAGGATGGCTCTCCCTCCTGGCTCTTATCCATACCATCTCCATCCCACACCGACTTCCAGAGCAGATCTGGGCCAGCACAACAACCTTCTGGGCTCCTCATGAGCTCAGCCTCTTGAGAAGAGACTTTTCTGTCCTCAGGTGACAAGGGCCCAGTGGAACTCTGACCATGGGAATATACATCCAGTGACATCAAAGGCCCCGATCTGCACAGGAAGCAGCTCAGGAGATAAATTGAATGCTTTTAATACGAGCATCTTCTCCCAACCCTGATAACAGGCAAAGGAGATTTATGAGTTTATTATTGGACCTGATAAATTAAACTCTCCACAGAAGAATAAATTATGCAGATGATCTGTGATGTATTTAGACTGCAGCTTGCACACTGCCAGGATCCAAGCCCTCACAGTCCCCGAGGATCCTGCTGTCTGTGGAGCCAGAGGGACCTTGTTCAGACTAGCAGGGAGAGCTCCAGGGAGGCTGTTATTCCTCTGACTCATGAATGGCAATTCCACCTTTCACTTGTCTAAGGCTGGCTCTTTTATCACGAGTGTCCAGATTCCCTGCTTTTCGTTCAGCTGCTTCCTTTTCCGGGATAAGAGGCAAGGACTGCAGACTCGCAGTAACCACAGCAGCTGGTCCCCAGCAGTCTAACAAACATGACATGATCAGTAATGACAAGCCAGTGGAAGTAAAATTGTCCCCAAGACAGAACTGGGAGATAGGAAGCATCTGGAGACTGCAGTCTATCTTGGGAGGGTTGCAGGAATGCCTCTCTGCACAGAGACATCTCCATGGGGTTATGATCTGGCAGATGAGACACACACAGATGCTCAGGGTTCATAGAGAGGGGACGTGACCATTTCTGCCTCCTGAGGTCTCCCAGAGCCCCAACCCCACAAATGGACAATGCCACTTGGTCCCTCTCATAAGCATTGTCAAGGAATCCATTCCAGCTGCTCCAGACAAGAAATGCAGACAAAGCCTTCCCTGGCAATAAGGCACCCACAAACCTTGGCCAAGGGCTGCAGTGCCACAGGCAGAGACCACTGCACTTCAATGTGCAAGATCAGGCTCAGCCACTGGTCTGGTCACACCGCAGCCAAACTGCCACCATGGCACGGCACAGCCTGGACAGGCACCGCTGCTCCACATGGCCCCCCACGGGCCTGTGGGACTCATGCTGGAGGCAAGATGACAGTCAGGGTGAGCCCAGGTATGGCCATCATGTCCCAGCAGCTCCTGCCACAGCTCCGGGTACCTGCGACCCTGCAGAGGAGCAGGAGACATCAAGGAAGGGGTCCAGCCCACAACCCCAGCATGCGATGTCCCATACCCCCACGCATGCCGGGAGCTGTAGTCCCTTTCTAACAAGGCCAGGAAATGTAACATCAGGCTGTAAGGACACGGCTGAGCCTCTGCGGAGCCTCCTTTGGTCGGGGGAAGGTCCCCTGGGCAGCCCAGCCTGTGGTCAGCTTCCGCCAGTGCTGAACAATAGTGTCCAGGGCTAAGCGCTCGCAAGGCTGCAGCATTTCCTGCCATTCTTTGCACTCCCCTGAGGATGTCTATAAAAAGCAGAAGAATCCAGACCTGGAAGTCTAAATCACTCCTTAAATAAGCCAGGAATGCCAGCCTCTCCCAAGGGAGGGGGCCCCACAGACTCCTGCAGCAGTAGGGAGGTAGGACACAGCCCAGGACCCATCAGATCTGTCCTGGGGAGAAGCACAGCCCTGAACCAAACTACACCTTCAGGTTTTTCAGTGCAAATAAAGTCCACCAAACCCACCCATCCCACCAAGGCCTCTCTGCTTCGCTGCCAAGTCTCCCACCTTGGCATGAGGGAGCAACCCAAAGAACCCAGAGAAGCAGGGGCCGGGCTGGAGCACAGCTCCATGGAGGGCTCAGGGCAAGCCAAGGCTGCAGTAAGCTGTTTGTGGGGTGCACACCCTGCACGCGTCCTGGGGTCCCAGCTCTGCCTCGGGAGGGGCTCACTGGCATGAGGAGCTGATACTGATGGTCCCACAACACTGTCCCAGGCCCTGCACAGCCCCGTCCCTGCCCGGTCACCCGTGCAGTCACAGCTGAGTCTGTGCAACATCCAGAATCACAAACTCCCCAAGCTGCTGCCAGCGAGGGCAGAACATGCTGCTGCCAGAGAAGATCTTTCAATATTTAATGATAGTAGAGTCTCCTGGTCGACCTGCTTCTCTGGTTACCAAAGTCCCTGTCCACTCTGCTCCCCGTAACGAGATGGGCAGCCTGGCCACTGGTGCTAGCACAGACAGCCCCAAAAGTTTGAGCTGACCCTTGAGAGAGTTCCCCAGAGCCAGTGGCGCTGCCTCCCCTTCCCACGCTGCCAGCAGGAGCCAAGACACTCAGGAACCGGAGCCTTTGCCCGTTGTCACAGTTACAGCAGCTCGGTTGCATTTAGGAGTGGGATGGCAATTTACTCTTTGTACTCCTTTTAGCTGTGCGGCCTCCCTCTGCTCCAGGCCCCCACGGCAGGGGGGATTCCCACCCCACAGCACTGCCAGCCCCACGGGGCTGCCAAGCCCCCACTGCACCCCACAGCCCCCACTCCTTTGTGTTCCCAGTGCGAAGACCACCAGCTCACAGCTCCCGGGCTGGTGGAGGGTGCCAGGCTGGGGAATGGGGATGGCAGAGTAGGTTGGAGCAGATGGGACATGGCTGGATCCCCATGCTGCCCAGGAGTGGAGCCTTGCCCTGGGGCTCTGCTCCCATGGCGTGTCCCGGCTCCCCTCGCTGCCTCTCCTGGTCTCCTGAGCCAGGAAGAGCCAGGAGTGCTGCCGGACAGCTGGCCTGACCAACTGACCCCCACCTGTGGCCCATCCCAGGAATATTTCTCACTTTGAGAGCACTGCCAGGAGCAGCTCCACTCCCATGTCCCCACCAGCTGCATGGCCATGCCCCAGATCTCACCAGAGAGATCAGCTCTACCCCAAACACCATCACCAGCCTCCAGCCCAGCTCTGAGCCAAGCCCCATGGTGCTTCCACCAGAGAATCATAGAATAGTCTGGGTGGGAAGGGACCTTTCAAGCTCATCTGGTCCAACCCCCCGCAGGGAGCAGGGCCATCTGCAACCAGAGCAGGGTGCTCAGAGCTCTGGCCAACCTCCCCTGCAATGGTGCCAGGGATGGGGCAGCCACCACCTCTCTGGGCAGCCTGGGCCAGGCTCTTCCCACCCTCAGCACCAATAATTTCTCCTCCTCTCCAGTCTGAATCTCCCTCTTTTAGTTTAAAACCATTGTCCTGCTAAAAAGCCCATCCCCATCCTTTCTGTAGGCCCCTTCAAGTAATGAAAAGCCACTGTAGGGTCTCCTAGAGAACACCTCACACCGCAGGATGCTCCAACTTCACATGGGCAGGGGAACCCAGGCTGCCACCCAGGCTCCCTCCCCACATCTCCCTCCCCAGCCCCGTACTCCACTCCTCGCCGCTGGCACACACGTGCCTCACCATTTGCATATGTACTTACGCACAGGAGTGCGGAGGCAGCAGTAAGAATTTTTAGCTGGTGGAAATCTTGACAGAATATTCTGTAGCAGGCTGCTCTGTTTGTGTGCACCCCCAGAACGCAACCGTGGTTTGAGGGAACAATGCAGCACAAACCACAAACAGTACAGACAGACATTATTCATATCATAAAACTAAAATATTAAGAATACTTAGGTGTTATATAAATATTTAGGTGTTACATGCTGTACAACAAAAACAACAGTCACTCTCTGAAAAAAAGGACCTTGTGATATTGTCCCTTGTGCCCTTTTTTGCCCTCAGCCTGTTTGCCACATGCCCTGTGAGTTTGGCACAGTCAGCAAAACCTCCACAGAGAGATACTGTGCAGGTGCAAAATGCACCAGAACTTTGCAATGCACTGAAGAGAAATTACAGAAACTTGTTATGTCTTGTCTCCATTACTGAGATGCAACGATCACGAAAGTTTTTAGTGAAGTTTAGACAGTTCAGGGACAGGAAGACCCCACGTGCCCCAGGTAGGAGCCACCCCTGCTCAACCCCATCCCCAAGCAAACCAAGCCCCAAGCCTCATCCCCGGCACACACAGCACCCACAGCACACACTGCCTGCAGCTGCAGTCCCACAGCCCCGAGGTCGGCAGCTCTCACTCGCAGAGCGCGGCATCTTCTGCAGCCTCCGCATCTGGGAGGGCCACAGCAAGCAGCACTTGATCAGCCCAGCCCAGGAGACACCAACCAAGAGTGACTGCACATCCCAGGCCAAGACATCCTCCAGGAGACTGAGGCCAGAGCCTCACTGAGGTCAGCACCCAAGTCCTCAGCTCCTCTCCTTACAACCCAAGGTTCTGGCACAAGCACAGAACAGCTAAAAGAACACCCTGTATGCTAACGTGGCAAGGCATTTCCCACCATGCCTTGCCACAGGTACAGTTGCAAAGCTAGCCTGGTGTTTGACTGTTTCTCACAGATGCCTGGCAAACGTAACCCTTACATCACTGCAGGCTTTGAGGATCCAGAGACACCAAGGAAAGAAGCGGCAAGTACGGTCCCTGTTTAATTCCTGTTTGCTTAAATTCATCACTCCCTTCATGTGTCCAGATTCACAGGGCACCCCCCAGGCACTCCTGGCTACCAGTGCCTGTGCAGGCAAACCCATTTCCGGAGTTTCCTGCCTCCTTGACCCAGTTCTGGACGAGCAGGAGAGTGGCAGGCTCTCACTTTTCCAGCAGTTCCCCAAGACATCAGGGATGGGCAAAATGGCAATCAGATCCAGACACAAGAACACAACCAGACAAATGCCATACACAGGCCTGTCCAGCACACCCCAAGCTTGTTACCCGCAGCCTGGGGTGGAGAAGACTTACTGCACAAATTCTGCTTAACACAGACAACGGAGCACAGAAAAACGGTGGCTGAGCATCATGCATAGGTATGTGCAAAGCCCTGAGGGTAGATACACCCAATTACACACAGATGCACAAGGACCACAGATAAGTTACTAAAGCAATGGCACAGGCCACAAAAGCAATGCCGTGCCTTTACCAGAAGTCCCCTGCCTGCCTAAATGCTTCTGGACCACACCACAGGTGTCATGGTCCCCATCCACTGGTGCATGCTCTGCATGCGGGCCACAAACCATGGGCCCCATTTGCAGCATGTACATGTCACTGCAAACCACGGCGTCCATCCCAGGCATTCAGCCCATGGCAGATCTCAGCCCTTATCCCCCAAAATAGACTCTCACTACAGCCACTGCCCTACCTTCCAGTCCATGTGCTCCAAAGCATCTCACAGCCCTTTCTCCTGGGCACATCCACCCAGTTCTGACCACCTCTCCCACCCTGAACGCCATCCCAACGCAAGCCATGACCCCTATCCCCCAAGACATCCCACTGCATACCACAGCTATGGCCACTCCCCCCACACATCCCAACGCGAGCCACAGCCCCTCACTCCCAGGATGGGCACCCGACCACGAGACACGGTCCCAGCTCCCCACAGGAGACAGACGCACCCCACGGGCTGCACCCCACGGGCCTACACCCACCACATGCACCCCACTACAAACCACAGCCCCCATCCATTAGCACACCGATGCGAACCCCCCACATGCTCCACGGCCATCCCCGTCCCGGCAGCGCACAGCCCCCGGCCCCAGCTGCCCCTCCACCTGCCCGAGGAGCCGCTGCAGCCGCTTCTCCCACCCACCCGGGGCACCGGACCGCGGCCAGACCTGGTTCCAGCAGAGCCCTCCCGCCGGCGCCCCGCCGGCCCTCTGCCCGAACGCGGCTCTGGAGCGCGACCCCCGGGGCAGCGCAGCCGCCCGCTCCCCCGGCCGGGGCTGAACCCGCCGCCCCCCGCCCTGCCCCGGGGACGCTCGTTACCTGCGGAGCGGCGGGCGGCGGGGCCCGAGACACCATAGCCGCGGCGGGGCCGGGGGCAGCGGCGTCCGCCGGCAGCGGCGACCGCCGGCAGCGGGAGAGCGCGGAGCGGGGGGTAGATCAAATAATCACAATTTGGTTTCTGCAGATGGATTGGGACTATCAAAATTTGGAGACATCTCTGAGCTAGT
>JANIJG010022759.1:0-12220 GCA_024611175.1 Megaceryle torquata | reverse complement strand
TTACAAAAAGACTGGAGAGGGCCTGTTTACAAAGGCCTGGAGTGAAAGGATGAGGGATAATGGTTTTAAATTAGAAAAGAGTGGCTTTAGATTGAATGTAAGGAAGAAGTTCTTTACCATGAGGGTCGTAGAACACTGGAACAAGTTGCCCAGGGAGGTTGAAGCCCCATCCCTGGAGACATTCAAGGTGAGGCTTGACAAGGCTCTGAGCAACCTGCTCCAGTTGAAGATGTCCCTGTTTTCAGCAGGGGGGTTGGACTAGATGACCTCTAGAGGTCACTTCCAACCCAGACATTTCTATGATTCTATTTCTAGTCATGTAGGGGGCCTAGATTTATCAGCTTCATTTTGAGAGACCAGCTTCAAATCCCATGCATTTTTTTTTTGGTTATTGTTATTTTTAATAATTAATATATATTTACCTACTAATGTTTCTATTTAGGCATTACTTTATATTATACACAGAACAAGGATGGACTTTGGAGCATTTCTAGAATGACTACGAAAACAATCACACTACAGCTCAATAATAACTGTATGTTGAACTAGAGCCCTTTGTAGATAGATAGCTTTATTTGCTGAGGCAGAAAAAAAGTCATGAACTCCTGTGATCATCCAAAATGAGAATATTACTTCTTGTGGATCTTAAGTTATTTAACTTTCAGATTCCAAGTAGCTGTCTTTAACATAGGAGGACATTATTGTACATGGTATACCAAAAATGACATAGTTGTGGAGTATTTTTAAATGAAATTCAATTACTTCCCGCCTCCCCTCCAACTTTGTTTCCCCCCTCTCCTTTCTTTCCTTTTAAGATAATCACTGGCAATGTTTTAAACAGAAGTGCCACACACATATATTTTCAGAAGTTTCCCTGTTCCTCTTGAATACACTCAGCTCTCAAACTTTTGAATGAGGTTGCAAAGACTTAGACTTAACGTGAATGCATCTCTGCTTGGACACAGGGTACAAGCTAGAGAATACTACACCTGATTTATTCAGATTTTTACCAAAAAAAGGAAAAACAAACAAACAAAAAACCCCCACACCAAACAAACCAACCAACCACAAAACTACCCAACAACCAAGAACTAGAAAAGCCTCGAGAGGAAATAAAAGGAGAAATTCTCAGACATCCAGAGCTGGCTGAGATACCAATTTCAATATCCAAAAATACAGTCTCCAGAACAAACAAGACACTATTAGCACCTTCCAAAGAAATTACACCTTTCATTTTAATTCTTCAGCTCTCCAAAATATCTGAAGAATGATAATAAAAATATGTAAGTGCATAAAGAGACCTCATGTTCTACTACAGAGAAGAGAAAGAACGGGAGCGTGAATGCACACAGCCTCTAGCAAGCCAAAGCACAACGAAGCAGAACAAGAATTTTCACAGCACAATCTTTTAGGGGAAAACCAAGAGGTGCAATGAGGATCTCACATGGCTAGGGAGTCAGTATAGTAAAATGTGAATACCATTGTTGATAAAAGATGCAATTCATGATAAACTGTAGACAAAACCAGGTATTTATTTGCTTCTTTAAAATTATGACAAGTAGGGCTGTGTTTCTATGTTAATACAGTGCTCCTACTCATGGACTTTGTAAGTAAGGACTGAGACAGTAGTTTGCAGAACTCTGCTTGCCCAGCAGAGGCCAACAGTAAGAAGACAACACAAAGTTAAAGATACGAAATACAAAGATTAGAAGATATGAAACTGCAAGAAAGCAACTGGTGAGAATTCTATACCTAAAATACATTTTTTTGGAGTGAAGATCTATCAAGTATCCATAGTATCCTTTCAAGATACACTGTCTAACAAAAGGAGACTTAGTTAACTGGGGTGTGATTGTGAAAACCATTTGTACATCCCATGTGCTCACAGTAACTCTTGACCCAAACTGGCCAGTAGGCTGGAATTCAGCAGTCTCAAAGAGACTAGGTTTCCAAATGCTCCATGGAAAGTCCATCACTAGGGAAAGCAGAGAGAAGCACAACAATGCCCCACAGCAGGAAGAGAATGGGAAGGAGCACATGTTGGGGTTCAGAGCCAGCCACGACCCACACTGCGGGGGGGGACGTGCATGCTGTGAGGAGAGGATGAGTTGTGTACGACAGAGGGAGAGAGGAGAGGGAGAGGACCAGTGACACCACTGGTAAGAGCTGAGGAAAAAAAGATGAGAAGTCATCTGTCTTCACTTGTTACCCAGAGAATAATCTGGTTTTCAGTGAAACACATTAGTACATCCTCTTCTGATACACATTCTGTACTTCTGTTACTGTTCAGAGGTCAGGGGGCCTACAGTTTGATTTTTCAAATTTTCTTTAGGGGACAATCTACCATACAACTGCATATAAAGAGTAAAGATGAGCTTGCTTTATCACACTGCATAACATGCTGACACTGAACACTTACAACTTATTTTAGTGTATTTTAATCTGGGTGGTTTACAGTTACAGTTTGGTTTTTTTTACTTGATTTCAAGAGAACACCACAGACTACAGTATAGTATTTAGTATCTAAAAGGTGACTAAATGCTAACGCTAGTGGGAAATGCTGATCAGCAACTTGAATAGCCTTCCAGTTCTGGCAGGGGAAGGTTGGTATGTGCAGCATGTTTTCATAAGGAAACAAGTGCCCTTTTGTTGGACATACTGCAAACCATAAGGTACTCAAGGGATTAATTCAACTAGCACACAAACCCTTTTGTACAGAGATCAAAATTGTAATCTACTTCCCTCAGCTTCCTTTGTGGTAAAGTAATTAATTAGTCTCTTTAGATCATTCACTTTCAAAATTCAGGCCAAGAAAAGGAACATTGGACATCAAAGAGTTAAGGCAAATACAAGCATCCCCTCACCCTGCATGCCCTTCTTTTGCTCTAGTACATAGAATGGTATATTATCGATTTTCTCTACCCAGTTGTGGAACCTTCCTATAGTACACACACTGTCAAAACTGAGCACAAGTAAGAGTAAACAAGCTGTTATTAAATAGTAGGTCCTTTTGGTGCAATTTCTCGCCCTTCTACTGACCTATTACATCCCCTCAGCTTATCATCACGTCTCATCAAGGACTGAGTGTAATTTAAAGTCTAGGTTATCAGGCCTGTATGTGCAAATTAGATTATGAACCACAAATGTGTAATTTAACCGGGGAAAATACCCTAAACAAACACCACCACAAGAGATACATTCCAGAGTAGAATTTAACACAATTCTCAGTACTCTACAAAACTCACTAAATAATTTTGTGACGAAGAGGGAAAAGTTAAAATAAATAAATAAAAATAATTTTTAAATAACTAACAAACAAAACAATAATTAAAAAACCAAACTACTCAAGAAATCACAAAGCTGAAAGGTAACCTCTGAAGTTGGAAAGATTCCCAAAATGCTGATTACAAACCAAACAGTTTAACAACTACATATACAGAGCCTGACCAGAAACAGCACAGATTTGGAAGAGGAGATCCTGCTGCCAGATCACCACCTTAAAATACAGCTTTAAAAAAAAAAAAAAAAAAAAAAAAAAAAAAAAAAAAAAGAAAAAAAAAAAACCCAAAACACAACCCCCAAACATTTCCTTGGGTTTGAGTAGGAACTTGCTATATTGTCAAATGAAGTAAGATTAAAGCAGATTATTAATGCAAAAGTCACTCTGCTTATCTAATTTTAGAACTTAAAACCAATGCAAAACGTCCTCAAGCACAGGTAAAAGAAGTGAGCAGATCAATGGCATTTGGTCTCATTTTCTTTGCTGCACCTATAATATACACCTGGAAAGATGCAATGTGTGGGTATATGCTTTCTGAGTCAGGAAATTCAGGCAACAGTGAGCAAATGTAAATGGGCACTGAAACAAATATAGAATTTTCAACATATTCTTTTAAGACAGCTGAAGAATAAAGCTGAACTGTACCTGAACGCCCACACAAAATTGAACATGCCCTTTCAGGAAAAACAAAGTTTGCAATTTTAACGAATAAAGGATGCGTTACTCAGTCATACAGAGCTTTCTTCTGGGACATAAGCTTTGTATTCAGCAGACCTAACTCCCATGCTGAACTGTGAATTGCCTCTGCTCCTTTCTGGCAGGGGTAGCCAAGACTGACATCAACATCATTTCACTGGTCTTGTCCATATTTACTCTACTGCTCAATCTTCCATTTTATGCCCCTGAAGCATGTGAGTGAACCAAAATAGCCATCTGGGCAGGTGGTGTAAATTGAAAATTTCCTATTTATATCACCAATGAAAAATATTAACCTAGGCATTTCTAAAGTCTGTTCACGCTCAAGAGTAATTTGGTATTTTAAAATAATTTTTCACTTCTATAAAAAAATTTTTCCATTCCAGGTTACTCACTACACTTAAACTATATGCATTATGACAATAAACCACTTTAAATGCCACTTAAACTAAATAGTGACAATGATGCCTGTCTTGCAAGTTTCCTCTGATAGTCTGGCAAAACTGAAGATACTTTGCCCATAAAGAAAATGAAACTGTGAAAATTAAGCATGTTAAATGATTATACTTTCTTCTTGGGATATATTTAGTAGACAAAACGAATCTTGAAACATGTTTCTAAAACATAATTCATCAGAACATTTCTAGAACTTGCTTCACTCTGATGACTTGAAAAAGTCCAGGTGCCTGTTTCAGACACAGCAGACAACTCATCCAACGTATTGTAAAATGCTTCCATCTCTAGGCCCCAGACTTTCATAACTACCTAGCCTTCACCAGACTGAATCAAAGATGAAAAACAGTTTTCCTACAGTTTCACCTTTCAAATTATTATTAATATTGAAAACACTAAAATTAAGATGCTCTTTCCTTCAGCATGCACAGCTGTCAAAAACTTGTGTTGCATTTTCACAAACCCTCATTTCATTCAGCCTCTTCAGTTATTGCTTCAAATTCCATTCCATTTTAAAATACAACATCTAAATTATTTCCATATTTATACTGTCAATTGATATAAATGGCCAAACATACTGCAAAACATTAATTTCATAGTAACTATTTACATAGGAATCCTTTTGTAGTTCTTCATTTTATTGGCATTACAAAGAGAAACATCAGAACATCGGGTTCCTGTGCTCTGTTTTTACATCTATACATATGGTTCTTCTATCAGTTGTCCACATTACTGGGCAGCCGTAGTAAGTGGCTATAATACATCTTATTCAGACTGTGCTTCTCTGAAATATTTTTGGAAGAATGTTAAAGATTAAACACCTTGAAAATATTTTAAAAAGCTCATCTCATTAAGAATTTAGTTTTGTCCAATTTGTAATATTTCAAATATGCTTCAAGAAATTGGAACAGCTGTATTAAGATCAAAATACCATCAGCGTCAAAACTGAAACAAAGAAGGTCAAATAATCAGTTTGACTTCAATTGTTGCAACAACTCAGTGCAGTTTTCAATTTTGATAAAAATTCTGTCTGAAAATATTGCAATTATTTTTAACAACTTAGCCATACTAGAAGTTTGTATTTCCTTTTTTTCTGGTCCAAAAAACAAACCACTGGGTGCTAATTCAAAAGACAGTAGCTGACATACAATTTTTATTCAGTCATAGCATTTGCAATGAAATTGCCTATCTTTAAAAAAGCTCTTGCATGAGTCACAGCAGTATTTTCACAGTGTAGTTTCTACAGAACAGGTTGACCACATTATTTTTGGTTATAGCATTCACCAGCACATGCATTGTTTCCTTTTGACACACAGCTTTTATCAGCACTTGCAATGTTCACACTGACCCATACTGGGCCTCCTCACAAAGAAGCAGCAGCTGAACTGGTTGGAAATGTACCTTGTGATGATGACAGAACTGAAAGATAATCTACCTGGTCAAGTGTTTAGTAACTTCTAATAACTCCACTTACGTTATGGATGTCCTCATGCAACCTGCCTGGCAGATAGTTTCTATAAAAGTGAGTAAAAAAATTATAACCTATTTTACCATAAAGAATTAAATAGATTCAAATGATTCCTTCATTCTCAAAAAGCAGTATATGAGTTTGTATATTAACAGTAGCAAGTCCAGCACTACTAGGAGAGCATGGCTCCAGAAACTTTGCAAAACCCTATGAAGATAAAAACCACAGACCAACAGCAACAAACCACCAAACAAACAAACTTAGGAAAAGGGGATCTCTCAAGCAGTGATGTGGAGGAGAAGATAGTGGTTTTGCAGATCAGTGAAAGGGGGTAATCCTGCATTAGGCTGGATGGGAGGAAGACAGACAAGGGTGTTGGCAAACCGAGAGCCAGTAAAGCAGACCTGGCTTGAGGAAAGATGCAACAAGTAATAGAAAATGACAAATGGGGGAGAGGAAGGGGATGTATTAAGAAAAACCTTGAAAACAAGGACAGAGATTTAAATGTAAATGTCCTGAAACAAAGGCAGGCCAGCTGAAGAAACAGAAGAATGAGGAGGACTTAAATTTTATGCCATAAGCAACAACATTAATATTGGCCAAGGGATTTGTAAGGACTAGGGGATGGGGAAACACAGTGTAGGTATTAGAAGCTCCAGAGTAAGTAATCACCATCAGGATGGGAAGTGAGGGTCTGCACAAGAATTTCATCTGTCTAGACAGAAAGAAAAATAATAATTAAAAAAAAAAGAAAGGCAGCAGACCTGGACTTTCCAGAGGAAACAGCAGAAAAGCATTGGACACACATTCTCTTTTGCACAATAGATAAAACGCACTGACAACAACCTTCAGTTTACAGGCTTGACTGAAGAAACAGATAAGATACTGGTGTTGTCTACAGTAGGACACCAACCAGACAATATGTGCTTTGTAGGACTTTGAAAAGTCAGAATGAAACAACAGAGAGAGGGCAAGAGGTGAGAAGCAGATCTGTTCCAGGTCAACTATCTACAGATGACAATATAAATCAGAAAGTGAAGCACCTCAAAAATGAAAGGGATTAATGAAAGCCTAAAGCCCCAGATGATAGACACCTTCATCTCTGTAGTGCTCCAGAAAGGCTGTGAGAAAGAAACAGGTCCCACTCAAGACGCTGCTGAGAGATATATGTGACAAGAAGGAGGAAAAGTAAGAAAGGCAGACCAAGGAAGGGCTCAGGAAAGTCTTCACTGTCAGTCTCACAATCTAATGTTCAAGAATGATGACAGAATACAGGTGATGGATTTTAGCCAGGAAAATGTCACCAAAATGTCACAAGAACTACTCTGATGAAAGGAAAAAAACAGGCAAGCAGAGAGTAGAAGGTATGAAGGAATTATAAGTACTGCAGGCAAAGCCTGAGATGAAATGGTTAGAAAGTGAAGGAAAGGCATTAGCTGGATTAACACTGACTGCTTTATTTTTTAATTAAAAAACACCCTTATTCAACATATTAGAAGAACAGAAGAAATGCTGCTCGGCTCCTACCCCATTCCTGCAGGGCCTGTCTGATTTTGACTTATTCATTCTAAGATGAAAGCCAGTATTAAAATTGTACCAGAGACTTAAACATTTTCATTAAAATAGATAACTAAAATTATGTATAGCCAACTTTAAAATACTCAGTGAGCAAGTCCAAACAAACTGCAGCACAAAACATGTTTTTGCACATGCTCTCTTTCAACATAACACAAAAATACAATCAGGGAGAACAGATAAAGGCTAAGGATCCAAAATATTTTTACATGAAAGATAAAGTTGCAGAAGAAAGTACAGGTCAGCCCGACACATCTCCACTACCTTAATATATGTTTTAAAGTTGAGCACCATTTTACGTCAGAGTTACATGTGATACTGACACAGCACTGACATCTCTGGGGACTGATTAGATGATAGAAGGATTGAACCAAGGAGAACTTAAGACATCTGCCAAAAATCTTGCCTTCCAGAAGTCAAAACCCAACATTTTTCCCCTTCCAAAAATATAGCTACAATTTGAAACATAATGGCTGTATTACAAACTGAATGCAAGTTTGGCATGCATCACTGAACATTTCTAGCATATTTTGAGAGAAACACACAAAAAGCACATAAATTTCATTTTATACATGTGTACTAAAATGTGTTAAGTTGCCTTCATGTATGAATTGGAACTTTAGCCAATAAAGCACCTTCATTGCATAAACTAAGAATATTTATGCTTCAAAGCACAAATTAAAATTAACTTCTATGATTCAGTCTAAAACTGTCTGGTCTTAAAAAAGCCATACAGTAATTCACACATGTATTTACACAAGTACTGTTGAAAAATTTACTTCTCTTTCTTATCTCAGGAAACACCTTAATATTTTAAACAAGTGGTAACAATTCAAAGTACTTGAATGTATGCAAAAAGTTTTGCTAAAAAATGGCCAGAGGCTGACAATTCCCTCCCTTTGCAGTTTTCATGTTCTAAAATTTGTTTTTGTTCTCTGCTGGAACAAAATCAAACCATTCTGTTTTCCACAAAACCAGAACTGTCAAAACTTCTCTTTTTAGATCAAGCTAAGCTTTTCTATTTAAGAACTATGAATATCTACAAATTCAAATGTCTGGTTGAATAAACCCAGATCAGGCTTCCATATCTAAAGAGGATGATTAAAATTTCTGAAAAGTAACAAAGGGGTTTGGGGGTCTGGGTTTTGTTTTTATAACTTACAGTAGCACAATTCTTTGTTGCTGCCTGCTATTGCAATGTCCTAATTATTAGGTTGCACAGCGAGAACTCCACTCTCTCTCAGCTTTGAAGAAACAACATACAGCACCAACTTCTCATTACACTGGAACCCTTTAAACCTGGCCTGTTTTAATGACACAGATGTGAACACCAATTTAGGCGCTCTGAAATAAAGTTTCGGCATTATTTACCGCATGAATGGTAGAAGCTCCAAGGATTTTCTTCCCACTTGCCCATTAAAAATGAAAATAATGACAAAAGATAGCGGCCGGGGAAAACAATGTATCATATATCAAAGTCAAAACGTGATGATTATGGTTCATCTTCTCTTTAACAAAATGACATATCAGAAAAGAATAGAGAGGAAATGAAATCTAGCAGTAAAGTTCTGCATGAAACCTCATGCTAGGCTTTATAATTTACTAAAAAGCACTCAAATTATATGAATTTTGTCCCTCCAGACAGAAAATTAGTCCTGGATTCTCTTCTTAGTGATGTAATCCTCCATTCACAGCTTAAGCAGGCTGTACCATAACAACTCAGAGCACACGCTGAAGAAGACTGAGGCTTTCTCATGCACAGGTAAGGAACCAAGAGGAAACTCCTCCAAGTTCTGGTGGTGCCACTGTCCTCCAAAGTCAGGGGTTTGGGAGATGCAGGTCAGGACGCAGTAGTAACGAAGTGCAGACCATTACCAAATACCCCTACAAATTACTGGATTTCACCCCCTTGCAATCATATTATTGAGAGCAAAAACAGGTTCTGATAAAACATCAAAAATGTCCAAGGTCCTTGAACCAGATCAGCGATAATAAGCTGAACAAGCACATTTGGTTACCTCACATCTTCTGTCTTTACACCTGCCTAAGCCATGGTGTAGACATACTGTACCTACGGCTGACCTAGAGGCTGCCTTTGGTAGATGAGAATTACAATGCTACCCAAGTGGTCACAGCTTTCCATATAGTCTATCCTTCATTAAAGTTTATATAAACTCAAATAACTGCATTTAAATGTTGGGGGGGGGGGGCGTTTCCCTCAGCTGTTAAATCATCTTGATTTTAACAAGCAAAACAACTAATAACTTATGGCCTTCATTACAGTTTCTGTGCCAAGCTACACTGCAGCATTGCTAACTTTTTGGAATCCTTTCTCTTCAAGAGTATTTTTTTTAGTGCCTTAGAAAAAATTATTCTCCTCCTGCCACCTCCAAACCCAAAAAAGCCACATATTTTATTCCAGTACCATTGGAAATAGACAGCATAGGAACTGGAAAAGAATTTTCTTCAAAATTGATGAAAATGGTAAACCATGTGCACCAGAAATCATTGTCATCACCATTACAACCTGAGACTGCCACTAATGGAACAGAAGCCCAGGATGGTAAGAATAATGAGACTGGACAAAAAAACCCCACAAACAAATAACAAACTAACAAACCCACCCCAAACCTCTGTTGCTAAAGTAGAGGATTGAGAAAATTGCCAGGACAGAAGTCTGAAGAATCATCTTCTGACTGGGAAGCTAAGGCCAGGAGCCTCAGAAGGGGTTTAGAACATTTGAGATAGAGAAGCAGTGAATAGTTAGTGGGATTTACTGGAAGCGTTTGGTGACCTTTGGGGTTTGAAGAGGGTTTCGGGAGGTTAAGTCAGTCTATGAAGGCTATGGAAGGCGCAAGCCAGCAGATCAGTGAAAACAGTTAAAAGTTTCCAAGCACCTGAGGATAGGAACTGTAGGAAGGAGAAATCAGATGTTGTGGGAGATATGCCTCCAACCCCACGATCCCCCTTCATCCTCAGAAGGGGGTCTAAAAAACGAGTGTCTGTTCTTCATCTCCCACAGGAGAAGATCCTATCCATCTATATGAATCTTCACAGTTACCGTCAAACAAGTAGCAAGGATTAGGGCTCTTCTGTTCACTGTGCAGAGGAAAGGACAAGTCAAGACTGAACTGGGGAGCAGACTGGTGATTTTGGCTACTGGAAGATGGAGGGAATAACTCCTGCAATTCAGAGAGGCTGCTCTTCAGCAGTAGCCACACATATTGACAACCCACAGCCAATATCAACCAGAAACTCAAGCAGAAGGTAGACTAACCGGATATGCTTCCGGCAAGGAAGGCAAGATGGCCATAGGGTGGGAATCTGGGTAGGTTTCTATACCTTCTTTTGATTACAAACCTTACCAGTTTGCAGGCCTGGGCAACACAGCCTGCTTTAGATAGGCAGAACTCCTGCAACCTCTCATACAGTATCTAAAGATACTTTGTGGCAACAAAGCAATATCGACCAGCACAACAGGCTTCTGAGCTCTGCCGATGCCTAATGTTATCAAGTTTTTGAAAGCAAGTCAACAAACATTCTTTCAGTTGCTTCGTGTGATACTCAACTGATACTCTTTCTTTCTGGTTGCATTTGTTAGGAGACCAGTATTTTGAGGAGGTCACTGCTGGTATTTAACTTATCATTTAAAGCTTCCAAATCAGATTGCGGCTATTTAAAGGTAGTCAACTACTATTACTGAAACTATAGAAAAAACAACCCTGCCGAAACGTTAGCGCTCTACACAAACGAGCACACCTCTGCAAACGAATAATACGTTCTTACACATCACTGTTAATGCATTGTGCTTAACAGATGGGTTGCAATGCCCCTGTCTAGGGATGGGAGAGAAAGTACCCTGCGGTATGAAGCCACTGGAATGAAGGACAGCAAGTCCCAGCAATGCCGGAGGCGGGCTGCTGGAAGAAAACGGGGGACGACAGACCAGTCAACACCCCAAAAAAATCGGCTGACAGTTGTACGCCCCGCGCAAACACCCGCTTCTCCGACCACGGCCAGCCTGCCGGCACATCCAGCGGTGAAGAAAGTGATTACTCATGCCGCCGGAGAGGAGGGGAGCGGGAGCAGAGCGCGAGGCCGAGCCTCACGACCCTCCCTGGGCCCCGCGGGACTCCCCGCCGCCGGGCTCCGCGCTCCTACCTGGGGGGCCGCGAAGGCGGCGGCGGCGCAGGCGGCGGCCGGCGGCGGGCCGCGGGGACGCGTCTCCTCCTCCTCGGGCGAGTCGTCCAGCAGAACTTTGCTGCTCTTGTTGAGCTTCCACATGGCGGGCGCGGGGGTGGCGGCTCCCGCCTCGCTTCGTCCCGGCAGCGAGAGCCGAGGCGGGAGCGGGCGCTGCCTCCGCAGCCCCGGCTAGGGCGGCTCGGCTGGGCACGGCTGGGCTCGGCAGGGCTGTCACCCCGCCGGAGGCTCCCGTGGCGGGAGGGAGGAACGCTGCCTGGCGGTGCCAGGAGCCCGTCCCCCGCGACCGCCTTGCTTTGCTTTGCTTTGCTTTGCTTTGCTTTGCCTTGCCCGCCGGCCTGCTGGCGGCCCCGGCCCCGGCCCCGGCCCCGCCTGGCCGCTGAGGGAAGCCGGGTGCGAGGAGAGTCCCGCCCGCGGCGGCGCAAGGAGAGCAGGAGGCGGGGGCGACGCCTCCCCGCTACGCGGCTCCTCACCTGCCGCCGCTCCCCCCCGGAGCCACCACCGCCCGCAGCCGCCACGCCGCCGCTGCCATGTTTGCGGGGGCGGGG
>JANIJG010022758.1:65329-81314 GCA_024611175.1 Megaceryle torquata | reverse complement strand
AAAAAAAAGCAAAACAAAACAAAACAAAAAACAAACCCAAAATCAGAAACAGTAATGAAAAAGACTCAGGAACATAATATATGTATTATTTCCATATAACTATTGTGTGGTAAATAACTCATACCATGACCTCTCACCTTGTCTGTTAAAAATACAGAAAGATTTCTGCCTTCTGGTTGCTTTGTTCGTCCTTCAGTGTCAATGGTCTCTTGTATTGCATAGCATCTTATCAAATAAAAAAGAGATCTTTTTAGCATCCAGAAGGAGCCCATGACTTCCCATCCTGTGTCTGGAGGAGAGTGAATGCTACTCAGATCATTCAAGACATTCTTATAGGGAATTTCTTCAGCCATGGTTTATAAGTTAAGAATAATCAGATACCTCCACACAACTATTTCTAGTGGTTTCCACTAAGTGCCTTCTTAGGAAGTCTTTTTAGATGTGCCTTCTAAAACATCAAGGCCTGGATTTACACATTTCATTTATGTGACTGATGGAATGATGAACCTGGGAGAGCAATTCCCTGTGCTCACTATGCTGTCACCTGAGCAAGATGTGTGCATATTTGATAACCTGGGGCACTTGGGAGACAACTGAGGTCTTTGGAGGAATGATTCATCCTCTGAAGGTACTTGCTGTTGTCTGTTGTGATATCTATAATATCCTGCTGAAGCCTAAATGTCTATAATATTATGGTATGCTTAGGTACTTGAAGCTTGTGTGATGAATCTAAGTCTTGTCTGTTTCTAAAGAGTCATATAAACAACGTGTACAGGTTGACTGGTATTAAGATTCAGAAGTCCTTTGTTGGAGCTGATCCACTCGTGATTATAGAAATCATAATCTTATGAAAAGTCTCATTCAGGATAGTCATCATACTTTCTTATTATAGTCAGGGAGTGTATTGAGAGCAGAGCAGAAATAAATGAAAGTGAGAAAGTGATAGCAAAAAATATACCAACCTTTTTCAAGTATCTGGGTAGGAACTCTGGAACAGGACACAGAGAGACAAACTTTCCAAAAGAGGCAAGTCTTTTAAAATAGTTTAACCAGGCCTAGCAATAGTAATCTAACTGGAAAATTTCAGACCCTTTTAATAACATGGATCATATTATATTAGCATAATGTCATGTATTGATGGGGAATGTACTCCCCAAAGTGTCTTTTAACTCAGCATTTCTCATTAATTCTCCCCACTGCATGGGACTTCTTTAAACTGCTAGGCGCTTTTTTTTTAAACCATATATAAATTTGTCTTAGACAACTAAGCTAATCTACTGACAATTTTTTTTAAGTTTTTCCCAGCTGGAAATTGCTAATATATTTTCTTTTATTTTTTTTCTTTTTTTTTTCTGATGTGAAGATATTACATTCTCATCTCCTCCTATACATTAGATAATTCTTTTTGGTTTTGCTTTTTAAGCACAGAATATATTGTAATCAAAAGAGCTAAACTCCTTTGCTAGCTAAGAGGTATACACCGGAGACAGCTTTCAAAAAGTCAAATCAAGCTTATGAAGTACTATAGAGATTATGTCCTTGTACTCTTCTAGAAGAAATAAGAAATCAATTTTCTTTGCAATATTTATTTTTCAAAATAACAATTCTAAGGCAAACTGGTAGTTTATGTGCGGAACCAAATCATTCTTTCCATGTCAAGTAGAACAACTTTGTCAGACTCACTTTGCTGATAACATTCATGTCATGCTGTTAAATAAAAGCTGACGGAATGTACGACATGACTAGATCTTACTTATAAAGATCAATTTTCTTTTACAAGAAAAAAAAAGTTCTTTCTTTGGAGTGGTTTTGAACTGTCAAGGGAAGAAAATATCCTGGCAGTAAGGCATCCCCTTAGGCAGTTTCAGAGTTCTCATCAATGATATAGGCATCACTGCCCATGTCTCGATAGAGTCCCAATTCTTCCCATCAGTTTTGGGATATGCCCATCTATGTTAAGTTCCACTGAAATGTATTGAGCGAGAAAGAGTATAATTTGCTGTATAGAGAACATTTCTCATTCCCAAAGTCTAATTTCTGAAATTATTTCTTCATGTATGTAAGTGTCACTAAAGCAACTCTAGAAAACTGAGTGGAAAGTCCTTATTGTACCAAGCACTGTACCTATGCAGGCAGATGAAACATGCAAGCACACACATGCACACACAGATGTACTCTTGCTGAATGATAAAGTCTGAAATGTTAACAGCTGGTACCAAAATGGTAGCAATTAGAAATACTTTTTTTTAGGGGTTTTTTTTAGGTTTATTTTTAGATATATCATAATGGTAATAACTTCTTTGAGCACACAGAAGAATGGTGAAGAGCAATAGTCACCCCAAATGGCATAGTTAAATAGCACAGAGACAAAAAGGTCAACACAGAACAATCTCAATTCAGATCCAACAAAAACTACTGTAATTCCTCAGCAAGGCACCTAATTAGAATCATGCATATTAACAGTTTTAACATTTTTACTTCATGCTCTGGACCAAGACAAAAATTACCATGATCCTTTATTTGTTCCAAGTGCCTACAATAGTAACTACTAAATTCCAGAAATGTTCATTGATGCACATGAAGTCACTAGCACTAGTGACACAGCCACCTTGTTCAGTGGCAGCTATAGTTAGGGGTCTTGCCAAAAGACATCTTATTCCAGAGAGTTTTATCAGGAGTACTATCTGTTACAATCCACATATGCCTGTGTGTCTGTTGTGGGAGTAATTGTGCAGATACTCAGTCCTATTTGTTTTTGGATGGAAACTGAGTCTATCCTTGCAACTGCAAGTACAGCGTTTGAGCACCCTTGTAAATTAATTTATTCAGCATTGGTACAGGATCTGAAGGGAAAGCCAACAGCTGTTTCTTGGGGTTTTATAACAGCTTTAAGGGCTGTTATAGACCCTGTCAAAAGATGAAAAGGCTGTTCACATGAGTAGGAGCTAGTCTCAGCGTTAATGAAATAATACCAGTTGTTTGTCTCATTAGCACTGAGTCTGAGAATGAGAGTTAAAAACATAGAATCATAGAATTATTTTTGTCGGAAAGACTTTTGTGTCTCCTTTTGGGAGAACAGGCTGACCCCTACCTTGCTACAATCTCCTTTCAAGTACTGGTAGAGAGCAATAAGGTCTCCCCTGCGCATCCTTTCCTCCTGACTAAACAAAGTGCGTTCCCCCTGGGGCAAACCAGAGACCTTATCAACCTCTGTAACTACCTGAAAAGAGACTGTACTGAGTTGAGGTTTGGTCTGTTCTCCTCAGCAACAAGTGATAGGACAAAAGGAAATGGCCTCAAGTTGAGCTGGGGAAGTTTAGGTTGGACATTAGGAAAAAAATCATCACTGAAACGGTTTTAAAGCATTGGAACAGGCTGCCCAGGGAAGTGGTGAAGTCACCATGACTGGAGGTATTTAAAAGATGTATAGATGAGGTGTTTGGGGATATGGTTTAGTGGTGGGCTTGGCAGTGTTAGTTTAATGGTTGGACTCAATGAACTTGAAGATCTTCTCCAATCAAAATGATTCTATGATTCCCTAAGTTGTGCAGCAGCTCACTAAACAGTTCCCCTTGGATTACAAGAGCTTCATTCTGGTCCCCATCTCTGTCTTCCAGATCAGGGAGCTGGGCACCCAGACAACAACTGGTCTTACTATTAAAGACTGAAAAAAGTATTTCAGCCTTTTCCTTATCCTTTTTCACTATGTTTTCCCTCACATCCAATAGGAGGTGGAGACCCTCCTTAGTCTTCCTTTTGTTGCTAATGTACTTATATAAACATTTTTTATCATCTGTTATGTCAGTAGCCACATTAAGTTCTAGTTGGGCTTTGGCCCTTCTCATTTTCTTTCTGCATAACTTCATGAGATCCTTGTAGCTTTTTGGATGGCCTGCCCCTTCTACCAAAGGTCATACACTGTCTTTTTTTTTTTTTTTTTTCCCCAAATTCCAGTGAAAGCATTCTGTTCATCCAGGCCAGTCTTCATCTTCACCATCTTGTCTTTTGGCATATGGGGACAAGCTGCTCCTTCACCTCAAAGATTTCCTTCTTGAATAATGTCCAGCCTTTCTGGACTCCTTTGCCCTTCAGGACTGCCTTCCAAGGGATCTGTCAACCAGTTTCCTGAACTGGACAAAGTCTGTCTTCCAGAATTCCAAGGTTGCAGTTCTACAGACCCCCATCCTTACTTCTCTGAGAACTGAAAACTATCATTTCATGATTGTTATACTCAAGATGGCCTTCAACTGTCACATCACCCACAAGTCCTCTGTTCACCATAAACAGGTCTAGCTCAGAGCCTTCCCTAGTTGTCTCACACACCAGCTGTGCCAGGAAGTTATCTTCCACATGCTCCAGGAACCTCCTGGACTGTTTCCTTTCTGCTGTGTTGTACAAACATCTGGTAAGTTGAAGTCCCCCACGAGAACAAGTGCTAGCAATTGTGAGACTTACTAGCTGTTTATAGAATTTTTGTCTGCCTCTTCATTCTGGTTAGATGGCCTATAACAGACTCCTAACATAATATCTGCCTTGTCATCTGTGCTCCTGATTCTTACCCATAAATACTCAACACTATTATCACTTTCATTAAGCTCTAGACAGTCAAAACACTCCCTAAAATACAGGTCTACCCCACCACCTCTGCTTTCTTGTCTATCCCCTGTGAAGAGTCTATAGACATCCCTTGCAACACTCCAGTTGTGTTAATCATCCCACTATATCTCTGTTCATACTGTACTTGTAGGATGAATGATTGCTCATAAAAGAATCCTAACTTCAGCAAAAGAATGTTTGACCAGAGAAGGCAACAGTAAAGATCAATATCAGAGGTGACCAGGAAAGTATATTCCCATGACAGTCATGGAAGCACACTTAACTGAAACCCTCTTCTGTAGTAGAAAGGTACTTTATGAACATTGTTTAAGAAGCAAAGCTGCTCCAATACAATGATGAATCACCTCTAGGGTGCTCAAACACACATAGCCACAGAGACTGGGGAGCCTTGCTGAAAAGCAAGTTTTAGTTGCTCTAAAACTAACTGTAGTTAACAAGTCAACATTGTCACAAGCTCCTAGTGAGTCTAAATAGAGAATTATAGCACATAACACCGTGTATACAGGAAATAAGATGTGTAATTAGAAATAATCGGTCTTTTCATGTATAATTTATATGACTCTGTCATCAATGCTTTAATCTTATCCCTTTATTTTGTTACCACCATCTCTTCTCTTTAATCTCATTTCCTTTATGGGTGAAGGAGCATTTAAATAACATTTAAAGCCTATATCCACCATTATAATAAGATTGAATGAATATTTCTGCAGAAATAGAGTATAACTCCTGCATTTATTTTTTTTTTTTGTAGGGAAAGTTCACCATTTCTCTCTGGTTATTCAAATTCTTGTGGCCTTGTCTTTATCCCTAGAGACAGCAGTAGGTGTTACATGACTGATGGCTGGCTAAAAACATCAAAGAGTACAACTGTGTCTTAAGACTGAGAGCATACAAGTCGGGGCAGAAATCTATACAGAGGAGGAGCTTGTCCTGCTATAAGTCTCAATAGATTCTGAGAACAAGTATGTAAACACCTCTTTCAAACACTGTTTATAGATATACTTGTTTAAAAATAGTAAATCAATCTAGTTCTAGATCATCATTATGCAAATTTCCTCTTTGTATGCTTAAAATAAGCAAGTCTCTTCTTTCAGAAGAAATGCATGACCATACTGTCAAATATTACTTAATAAGAGGATTATATTGGATTTGATTTTTCTTAAGACTGTTTAATAGAGAGCAGTTTCTCTTTTCATCTTTAGCAAGCCCCTTCCTTTCAGCATATTGGTTTGGATTTGACATTAGTCTTAACTGACATAGTTTTAATGATTTCACTTGAATCATTTACAGTAAGACTCCATATATTATATAATTTTATGTAAATAGAAGGCTCCATGAATGCTATAATCCATGTACTAAGATGGAATGCAGGGAAATAGAGTAGCTTGGTTTGTGGCCTTAGGCCCATGAAATACATAGGTTGAAATGAGAGATTATGCAACAGGAGAGGTTGCTAATTTGTCTTCTGTTTAATTCTCTTTCTATTGATTTATAAAATATATCAATATGTTATCCCCTAAACAGACACTTGGAAAATAAACGGTTGAAAGAAGTTGGGTGAATTTAATATATACAAAAAAAGAAAAAAAGAAAAAAAGAGGAAAGATGAGTAAAAGCATAAACCATAGTAAAACAAAAAGAAGGGAAAACAGAGAGGAAAAACAGGTTTAGTCATGTAATTCACCTCATGAGGTAGTCTGTGTGTTATAAGCATTAGCAGAGATCCTCAATTTTGATGGAATGTTACATTAGACAGTTGCAGATTCTGTTCTTGGAAAAGTGTAGACATTGTAGTTTTCTCAAGATGTTTTAGGACAAGACAACCATGGATTTCTATTACATTAATTTGCTTCTGCAGTTTGGATTAATTAAGTTTACATCTGGCTGATGAACAGGAGGCAGGTACAGAAGGGGATACAGTTAGAGTCTAGTTATGCACTCAGGAGGGAAGCTGAACACGTTTGAGGTAAGAATTAATTTGCTCCTGGGACAGTCTTCTTGGCTCCAGTGAAAGAGCATTCAGAAAGGATAAAATTTGTCATTACCTACTGTCTTCTTCAATCACCTCTGTGTTAATACAAGGGCCACTACACAAGTTCACAGGGCTAGAGGAAGAAGTGAATTAAAGAATACCATTTTCTTAAATCTGTTTGTTCACCCCAATAAGACTGAAGTACCTGCTCAGCTAATCATGGAAGTAGCTCATCCATATTTCCTAAGATTAGTTATTTGGCTGAGAACCAAGAACACAACTAAGTTAAAAAGAAGTTGTAAGAAATCAACAAGAAAAAGGTATTCCAGATTAATTTTGATTTATTCTCTAGCATTGTGCTTTGTCTGTCTGACTTTTGCTTGCCTGAACTTCAAAGAATTTCAAACAGCATTAGAACATATTAATCTCTGTTACTCAGCAATTTCATCCTTCATACACGTCTTTGAAAATCTGTGCATTGGTTTCAAAGAAATAGATGTTATGCAAATTAAAACAGAGTAATTCCTCTGGAATTGCAAGATATGTAGAGTTTAAACCATTGGGAAATGTATGTAGACAAAAGGGATAAAACTCTGAGCCCTTTGATCCCAGAAGCATTACCCCATTGTGCCTGAGCTAAAGAAGAACCATGTGCAATGCATACTAACCCCATGGCCCTGTCTACCATAGTCCTAGTTGAACAGAGGCTATGCAAGTTCCATCACCTTAACAAGAGTCTTCAGTCAGGAGGTTGTGTGAGGGGTGAAAATGAGATGTAAGGATGGACTAGGTGCACTGAAGGCTAAGAAGAAGGCAGAGGTAATTCAAGGCAAGAGAATTTACTGATACACTTTTTGCCATAGCATATAAGGATTTCGCCTTACATATGTGCACTGTCCAAGCAGGGGTTCAGCTTCTCCACTTCATTTGGCTCCAGCTAATTGAGTCCACACTGACAGGAATGTTGCATTCAGAAATGCCTCCCCTCTTCTTGGGACCAGCTGTCTAACTCCAGACTTCAGCCAGAGTGTAAGCAGGCCCAAGTGCATGATATATAATCAGTGAGTTAATCATCTACAATAAGATCCAGCTTTAAGCTGACACAACATCAAAAAACACTTCAAAGCTCTTAGAAAAAATACACACTTTTCTATGCAGACACATTCTATATAACTCATACAAAAAAGAGGTCAATCTTTTTCTCAGTTACATGACTGATTTTGATAATGCATGATTTTTATTGAGGGATGCCCCAGTGAACTGTTAGCTATTTACTGATTTGGTATTTGAGAGCAACGCACACCTTGCTGGCACATCAGACATTAAAGACATCCTGACTTAGCCCTTGTCTGTAGCTGTGAAAGTCCCAGATCCTTTGGCTGTAAGAATGCTAATCTACCAAGGACAAATACAAGTGTGCAGGGAAGTCCCCAACTAAATGATAGGGAGATGTGGTGTAGAAAAATACAATAAAGGTACTGACATTCCTGGTGGCAATGCCTTGGTCATGCTCAAAATATTGTTTATAAGTAAAGAGCAAAGAATTTATTGCTAGTATAATTGAAATCTTAATAGTCTAATCAAAGTATTTTTAGTTCAGATGTAGAATCACAGAATTGTTTTGTTTGGAGAAGACATGTAAGCTCATTGAGTCCAGCTATTAACCTAATGCTGACAAGTCCACCACTAAATCATGTCACTAAACTCCATATCTACATGCCTTTTAAATACTTCCAGAGATGGTGACTCCACCACCTCCCTGGGCAGCCTGTTTCAGGGCTTGACAACCCCTTCTGTGAAGAAATTTTTCCTAATTTGCACCTCTCCTGGTGCAACTTAAGGACATTTCCTCTTGTTCTATCAGTTGTTACTTGAGAGAACAGACCAACCCCCACCTCACTACAAGCCTCCTTTCAGGCAGTTGTAGAGAGTGAGAAGGTTTCCTCTCAGACTCCTTTTCTCTAGACTAAACAACCCAAGTTACCTCATCCTCTCTGCAAAAGATTTGCTCTTGAGAACATTCATCAGTTTCTTTGAATTTCTTTGGACACACTCCAGCACCTCAATGTAACTTTTATACATAAAGTCCAGAAAATGTTTCAATAATAATAACAACAACAATAGTTCAAAACTACTATACAACCCCTTTTTCCTGGTGTTACACTAATATTTCTGCTGTTCCTGTGAGTTCTAGTCTCAGTGGTTTCATTCTGGGGTGAGAGTGTTAAGCTGAGTTGTCATCACCTGTATTCCATCGCCAGGAGCAACATGATGTTCATGCTCCATGTTTGTGTTTCTTCTTCAATCTAGGATCCATTTTGAGTTATTTTTGTGTCTGCTAACATACTTTCACACCGAATTCTTTATTCTACAATTCCACATTACATTTGAATTTATAAATTCATAGAATATCAAGTTGGAAGAGACCTCAAGGATCATCTGGTCTACACAAGATGGCCCAACACCCCGTTCAGACAAATCTTAAAAGTGTCCAACAAAATCATCCTAGAGATCACAAATCATAGCTTTCAATATATGAAAATATAAGACAGAAATATTTTAAGTTATAACTGTTCAAGGCAATATGGTACACAGGGATATTGTCCCATGTGCCTTTCAATTCATGCTGGTAGTGACGGTATGCATTACAATAACTTAAGCAGCATTGTCTAATGAATGAATACTTAATGAGTCTCCATTAAGATTAGAAATACCCTGTTTTAAACCACTAGATCATTACTTTTATAAGGTATTTTCTACTGCAAAGGACTTAAAGCAAACAGAGCGGTTCTTCGAAGCCAGACGACTGCTTAAGGCACAGCAAAAAAGAAAGAATTATTAATTGAAAGAAATATGAAACCCAGTTTAGGTAAGAAACCATACAGAGAAAAAGCAGCTTTGAAATTTATTTTTTGTTTTTCTTTGTTGGTTTGGAAACAAGCAATTTGTAATGTCAAGAGCTTTGACTTTCACTACTGTGGGTGAAGTAGATAGTCAATCATTAATTGTTTTGTTTGTTCCTTCCATCTCTTTTCCCTGGATTTGGATTGGATCAGAATTAGTTAAAGGTATTGGGTTTGCATGGCCAGGTTTTGGTATTGGAAAAGACACATGGTGGAGCAGTTCATGTGGAATGGCAGGGAAGGACTCACACTGCAGACGTTTATGAAGGACTGTCTCCTATGGGAGAAACCCCACACTGGAATGGAACAGGGGTAGAGGGTGAGGAGTCCTCCTTCAGAGAAGGAAGGAGCAACAGAAGCAACATGTGGTGAATTGACTGCAACCCCCATTCCAAATCTCCCTGTGCCACCTGGAAGGGAGGAGGTAGAGAAAACTGGGAGAAAAGTTAAGCCTGGGAAGAAGAGAGGGGTGGGGGAAAGGTGTTTTTAAAATTTAGTTTTTCTTTCTCATTATTCTATTCTTATTTGATTGGTAATAAATTAAATTGATTTCCCCCAATTACGGTGATAGTAATTGGTGAATGTCTTTATTTTGACTCATCAACTTTTTGTTATAGTTTTTCTTCCCTGTCCAGATGAGAAGGAGAGTGATAAAACAACTTGGTTGGCACCTGGCATCCAGCCAGGGTCAATTCACCACACTAAAAATCATACAGTATGAGACTTTTTATACAGAATGTCCCTTTAGTTGTCTTACATTGGTTGGGCTTTTATTGCAGGACATTTAACATCTTAGAAAGAAAACACAGCCTAATGCTTAAGGAAATAGAAGCTAGGAGGTTGTGACACATGGACATGGAGCTCCCATCCATAGTGAGATAGGATGAAGAGTTATCTTAAGAATTATGTAAGAGAGATTTAAATGCCTAAAGAGATGACTAATTGCCTGATGGGATTTTGAAAGCTCTTGAGACATGTAAAGTTAAATGTGAAGCTGGATGTCCACAGTATATCTGTTTCCCTAGGTGCACATCCAATGAAAGGAATGAAAGATTTCCTATCAAAAGAATTAGAATGAAAATTATGACTGTGAGTACTTCTATTGAACTTTGTCTGATTTATCTATAGACTAATAATTATAGGTCTAATCCAGTGTTCATAGTATTCAATGAAATAATTTCTACTGACTTAATAGACTTTATATCAAGTTTTCATAATCATAGTAAGTCATTCTGAATGAGGAATTAATCTCAGAGAATTATAGTGTATTTGTGGGCAATATGATAATAGAAAATGGGCACAATTTTTAAACTGTTTTCTATAAATTATTCACCTAATTATCTTGCATCTAGATAGACAGATAGATGAATTATGCATTAATAATTATGCATTCCATATAAACTTTTGCGATATGATGAAGGATCCATCCATCAGCAGAAAGATTCACTGTGAAGCATTTTCAAAGACTCCTATTTAACTTCAAGTTACCAACTAATAAATAAAGAATGGCTGTAGGCTGGCACTGTTCAAAAATCAAGATGAAGGAAATGCTGTGTGGCAGAAGCAGTATTTCTATTACATTCCTTTTCTCTTAGCTTCTCTATGTCAGTGTGATTATTCTTTTAGAAAACGCAGAATGGGAAGAGATCAATGGAGAATATATAGGCACAGGACCCAGCCCTCAGGTACTCTATTCTCAGAGTTTCCCATAGGGAAATTTTAAACCTAACGATGTCACAGATTAAATTCTTGTTGAAATTAATGAGTTTAACATTTAATCCTTTCAGCAGTCCCTGTATCTTTGGTGTGGGTTTAGGATACTTGTCATTTCCTTCCATCTGGCTTGTCCTCGATTTAAAAAAAAAAAAAAAAAAAAAAAAAAGAATCAGTTATATCCAACACATAAATAAATCACTATTAGATTTGGGAGAAGGAAAGTAATTTTAAATTTGGGGGTCACTGCTATTCTTTTTTAATTTCATGCTTTCCTGTGTATACAGTCGTCTGTGTGTGCATGGCTGGGTGCAAGATTACGCCTTTGCCCAAATGGCTCAGTGTGTGTGCATGTGTAGCTCTGTGCATGTGTGAACAGTTTCATGTATTTGTGTCTCTGACTTCATGGCTCCATGGGTGCATGCTGGTGTGCATGTATGCACACATGTCTCTGTGTATGGCTCCATGTGTTTCAGACTGATGGAGGAAGGTAATGTCTTCACGTTGTGGACATATGTGCAAAACACAAACTTTATGTTTTTTTCTTTCCAAGATAAAAATGGTGCAGCTGTTTCACTGTGGCTTATCTCACTTTAGTGACCTAAAGAGTTATCTGCAAATGGACATAAGATAATTCAGTCTTCATGCTGCATTCTCAGCAGAAATGCAAGAAAGTTTCAGTTATAGGATTTAATAGTGTGGTAAGGAGGTTATTAGAGTACATTGTATGGACTGTTTTATTGTAGTGATTTCACATCATACCATGAAAATAACTCAAATCATCACCCCTGAGACTGTATAGCTTGTCACTGTCATTTTCAACGCTGGATAATGCCACACTTGAATGTGTGTGAGTGCATATCTGCAGAGGTAAAATAATTAAAATGGAAATTCAGCAATGTCAGTGTGGATATACAAAATGTGGGAGAGAAAAAAACAAGTTCTGATATGGTGCTATTCAGCCTCCTTTTCCTGCCTGTGCCATTGTGTGTGATAGGTGTGTATGTTTGTAGGTATTCACATCCCTGTCAGAAACAAGGCTAGTGAGCTAGGCAGAAAAGGTGTAATTCTCATGACCGATCTTAAGGAAATAGGCACTGCTGCCAGTGTTACTGTGCCTGCCATTCACCCCAGACCCATGTTTCACTGTGATCAAATTTGTGGGCACTGAACTTGCAGACAGGTATGTAAAGAATCTTCATCAATGACCTGGACAAGGGATCAAGGACACCATAAGTAAGTTTGCAGGCAACACCAAGCTGAGAGGTAGTGTTGATCTGCGTGAGGGTAGGGAGGCTCTACAGATGAATCCGGACAGGCAGGATTGATGGGTCAAGGCCAATTGTATGAGGTTCAATAAGGCCAAGTGCCAGGTCCTGCAGCTCAGTCACAGCACCATGCAATGCTATGCGCTTGAGGAAGAGTGGATGGAAAGCTGACCAGCAGAAAAGGACCTGAGAATGTTGGTAGACAGATCACTGGATATGAGCTAGCAGTGTTCCCAGGTAGCCAAGAAGGTCAATACCATCCTGGCTTGTATCAGAAATAGTGTGGCCATCAGGACTAGGGAAGCAATTGTCCCCCTGCACTCATCACTGGTGAGACCACACCTCAAATACTGTGTTCAGTTTTGGGCCTGTCACTGTAAGAGAGACATTGAGGTGCTGGAGCATAGCCAAAGAAGGGCAACAGAGGTTATGAAGGGTCTAGAGCACAATTGTTGTGAGAAGTAGCTGAGGGAACTGGGCTTCTTTAGCCTGGAGAAAAGAGGCTCAAGGGAGACCTTATCACTGTCTACAACTACCTGAAAGGAGGCTGTAGAGAGTTGGGGGTCAGTCTGTTCTCCCAAGTAACATGTGGTAGAACAAGAGGAAATGGCCTCAAGGGAGGTTTGGGTTGGATGCTATGAAAAATTTTCTCATTGAAAAGATTGTAAAGAATTGGAACAGTCTGCCCAGGGAAGTGGTAGAGTTATCATCCATGGAAGTATTTAAAAGACATGTAGATGTGGTGCTTAGTGACATGATTTAGTGGTGGACTTGGCAGTGTTAGGTTAATGATTGGACTCGATGATCTTAAAAGTCTTTTCCAACCTAAATGATTCTATGATTCTAAAGTTATCTGATGTAGAGTGACACTGACAATAGATTAATTTCCAATAGATTCATCACATGCCTAAAGCAAGACACTGTCTGCACCTTTGCAGGACTAGTGGATTAGTTCATTAACTTCTCCCTTTTAGAAAGAGCAAGCTGTGACTTCCTACAGCTTCATAACACACCTGGTATAACAGACCTGCAGATCTGAATGAGGCTTGCAGATGCTGCTTGGGATATTAAGGAGGAAGATATACAGGGAAGGACATAGAACTGGTTCTCAAAGAAAAGCCCTTAAGTAACCACCATGTTACTGTCATTTATTACCTCCCTGTGTGCTTGGGTCTGAAAAGTCTGCCCCATGAATAAATGGGGTCAGCTTTTCCCATTCCTCCACATTTACTTGTCCTGTCACTTCTCACCTGCATGGGAAAGGAAAGCAGCATTTAGCTAACAGTTGCTGTCTTCCCTCTGAGGGATCTGGCAGTGTGGACAGCCCATACAGGAGACTAATGAGACTTCTCACAGACCATTACTCCCAGAGCAGGCATGTGGAAGGACTCACAGCTGAGCCTGTAATTAATAACGTTGAAGAGTGAGGCTGACCGGCGGGAGATAAGGAATGGTTTCTGGGAAGGGAGCATAAGGCCTGTGGTTGGTTTCACCACAGTGATGGAGCAACACTGCTGCTGCTTACTAATGGGTAATGATTGCAGCTGGAGAAGCTGCTGGGAACAGCACTCCCCAGCTGCTGCCACACATCTGCTCAGCTGGGTGGCCTCAAACCTTTTCCCCAAGGCTCTTGCAGCTGCGAAGAAGCCAAGCTCTGCCTCCCAAAAGCTGTGAGGCAAGACACACATGCACTTGTTTCTGTTGCTGTACTTACCAGGGACGCTGGAGAAGTGGGAAAGATCTGACAGCTGCAACTAATAAACAAGACATGGGAAAGAAATAAGAACAAGGTAAATTATAGCCACAGATGATCAGTACTCACTGATGGGTGTGTACTGTTGGTGAAAAGTGGTTCTCAGCTTGTTCTCAGAGGCAGACCTCTGTACTGCCCAGATTGCTTTCTTGTAAAGACATGACCTGAAACTAACTCCAAAATAGCAAGCTCTGAAATCACCTGGGAAGCTGAGTATGCTCAGTTTCCTGACACAGTCATCAGCTTTTGGTCTGACTTTGTCTTGTTTGAGATAATTCAAGACTAGTTGGAAAGAAACAACAGTGACTTTCCCAATATCAGCATCAGAATATAATTCACTGTATTTTAATCCCACCAAAATTGAGAATAAGCAGCAAGAACAGACAGAAAGTAATCAGGTGAAGTGTCCCAGCAAGCTCAGGGTCCATGGCACTGCTTATTTCTCACTGAAGTCAGTACCCCAACATTGACACCGTTGGCTGGTCCTTCTAAATTGTCCAGATATGAAAAATCACCTGGGGTGCAGATCTGACAGATTTCCTCAGATTCACTTCAACAGCAGCATTGTAGGAAGAGCAGCTCCCACAGTATTGCAATGATAGGAATCGTTTTGCATAGAACAGAAACCTTGAAGACTTGTGTGACACAATCAAACTCTTATGACTTATTTCTTCTACATTATTACTTAATAGCTGTACACAGCAGTGAAGGTCATATTACATTGGTCTTTTCAATGGCATATCTTCAGGTGTATAAATACTGGGAGAACAGATGAGCTTCATTTCATTGGAAATTAGTTCAGTGACTCAGAACTGCTGAGACATGCGAGGCTGTAGCCACCACAGAGCCTTCTTTACTTTTTTGATTAAATCTCTACTGTCTACAAGACAAGGAATGTGCAGATAAACCTAAAAAAAAAAAAATTAGTTTCTCAAAATCAAACTATTTTTTCTCATTCCTATGCTAAGAATAAAAATTTTCTGTTTGAATTGTTCAGTGGTTGAGCAGGAGCACGTATCCTCACCTGTGTGTACATCACCTCTGAGACCCTTCACAAGGCTATAAAGAGATTAACAACTAAGTTAGTTGACAAAGACAGGGTTATAGTTCTGAATACAACAGAAAATCAAATGCTGGTTTTACCTTTTCTTTGAGGATAAAACTGAAAGAGAATAACACTCTTGGTTTCCCTTTACCTCTTCATGTAGTTATTTTATGGAAATAATTAGGCCTGCAGCAGAGGGCAGGGATAAAAGGGAAACCCCAGCTTTGCAACAAATGACATTAGCAAAAGTGTATAACCACCATCTTCATTACAAATTTCACATTCTATGTGTTGATTCATACTATCAGTGACTTTCAGTATAAGCAGGGCATGCAGAACTACTGAATTTTCTTTGGAAGGTCTTTGTATGAAATCTCAAGTGTACAACAAATGATTAAACAGTCAGAAATTTTCACGTATATCACCATCTCTTTCAGGCTTCTTTTTGATTAAAAAACATTATATTGCCCAGGAAGAATTCAGCAGCAACCAAGAATCTGCTGTGAGGTTTTAAGTGGACCAGAGTTCACTTTTTTGAGGGTGCAGAGGAAGTGAAAGAGACTTTCTAGGACAGGGAAAGCAATTCTTGGCTTTTAGGACTATCTGGGTGAATCAGTGCTGCTAAACAGACTGACATCAGAGTTGGATCAAATCAGGATAGGAACCACAGTTCTCAGAAGTCAGCTAAAAATAATAATAATAAAAAAAAATAAA
>JANIJG010022758.1:40443-50582 GCA_024611175.1 Megaceryle torquata | reverse complement strand
AGAAATCCTTCCTAATGTCTAACCTGAATTGACCTCTCTCTAGTTTTAATCCATTCCTTCTAGTCCTATCACTGCCCATCAGCCTAAAAAGTCCCTCCCCATCTTTCTTGTGTGCCCCCTTAAGATACTGGAAGGCCACAAGAAGGTCTTTCCGGAGCCTTCTCTTTTCCAGACCGAACAACCCCAACACTCTCAGTCTATCCTTATAATAGAGGTGCTCCAGCCCACGGATCATCCTCGTGACCCTTCTCTGGACAAGTTCCAGCACATCCATATCCTTCTTGTAATAGGGTCTCCAGAAATGAACGCAGTACTCCAAGTGAGGTCTCACGAGAGTGGAGTAAATATAGCATATACTAGTTCAGATATCTTTAGTAGTATTTTTAAACCATATCATCACTGTGCCTATTTTGAGTTTCACTGTGGCAGATGCAGTGAAGACAAATAATGGAAAGATAATCCCTTCTTCTGCCAATTGGTGAAATAGAAGCCAGAATAGATATGTACCAAAAAAAAGGTAGAAGCTACCAGAAAGAAGACTGATGAACGTATAGGTACAGATTTAACCTTTATTGTTATGAGGATTACTTTTATTCTGCCTATTCAAAATATCAATTTCTTAAGTACCTTTAGTTTCATGTCTTTGCCTTTGAAAATCTCTCCCTTAGGGTCTTTTCAGCAGACAGTTCAACTGAGTGCTACAAAATTCCCCGTCTTGTCCAGGCTGATGTTACAGCCCTGTTTTTCCTGCTTATAAGCAGCTATTTCTCACACTTCCTTCTGTTCAAATCAAAGAGCAGCTGAAACTAGGGGAAAATGGTAAGGTGAGGTTTTGGAATCTCTATCTCTTTGCAATAAAGGAGCTCAGGATTCAAGGTACTAATTGTGTCTTTAGAGAAGAATCTAACCAATTTTGCGTATTTCACTGCAGTGAGGCAATATGCTATTGTGAAGGAAGCTTCAGGAGCCAAGACTGTAGGGATTTTATCTCTTCTTTCTAGTAACTCAGAAGAATAGAGGATCAATACTGAGTACTTTATCTAATTGTAACTCAGTGAATTCAATGTAATGTCATCTGGTAAAGGCCAACTATTTGTCTAACTAGGGATGTGGAGCCTGAGAGAAATGAGATGAGAATGTATAGTCAATGAAAATGCATATTAGCAAAGTGTGAATATATTATATTATTTTATTTTACATATATTATGTATTTTAAATTTTAAATGACTGGATTATAGCTGTGTTTCTTTTCTTGAACTATTTAATATATATTGTCGTGCCAGACACTTCAGCTTCTCCATTTCAATAAGGAAGTTGCCTCGTATCCCAGTTTTCCTATAATGTCCTATATTGGGTTTTGGTAGACAATGAGCTGTCTGTTCTTTTCTTCATGTAATCATTTGTGCATGTGTGCACAAATAAATGAGATTGCTCAAAAACCATCCCCATGCACTTCTGGCTATGTGAAGATTGACCAATTATAGAAACATTCCTTTATCTCCCAGTCTTGGTTTTCTCAGCCCTTCAGTGGTTCTCAGTTTTAATGCACAATCTTTCAATGAGTCCAAGATACACATGACCTTTTTACGCAAATCACTGAGTCTGTTTTTCCTAGTTATTGTCTCTATTTTATTTGGATCCACTTCACCATGTCTTCTCCCATGAAGTTCTATAATTTTTAATGCAACTATTGAAGCTTAATAGTTTAATAGAAAGTTTCTTCTCTGGAAGTAACATGACCCTGCAAGTAATGGTAAACTGAGGCATCATACCAGCTAGAAGCTGTTCACATTCAGAATCCCCCTGGGTGCACACACTTGGAGGAATAACTTGGCAAGGAGAGTTGAAGTACTAAGATGCCCCAAGAGACCCAAGTATTTAATGACTGCTGGCATTGCCAGCCCCTTTCTTCAATCCTGTAAATGTCTAACTAGCCTATCACCTAAATATCCAGTGAAGAAACCCCAGAGACACTTCAGACAACTGATAACTGAGTTATTGACAGTGATTGTTTGCCTAAACCTTGTTAGGATACACTCTGCTTACAAACCAAACTCACAGATTGCTAAAACCACATTTTATTGTCCATAAAGCTTGGCACAATTATGAACATCCTGTTTTACAAAAGAGCTAGCAGTTGGGAGCACAAAATCCTTTACCTGAAGAAAATTAAACTAACTTTTCCAGCTTCTGCTCATTTGAGCTGTTTGACTTCTGACGTGATACATAAATATGTAAGCTCTAGTTAATGAATTGAGTAATGAACTGCCTGAGAATCCACCTTCTGAAATCCACCACCTTATACTAGATGTTTCTCAGTCCTATTCAGCATGCAACTCAACCTGCACTTTACTTTTCACAAATATTTTAGATGCACTGTGCAGAAAACATTTTCAGTTACATGAAAATAATTCTCCACAACAAAAACTTGGTCTGTTCAAAACAAAATAAAGCCAAGTGTTATTTTATTTATAATGAGGAATGGACAGCTATTTTTCTGGATATTCAGAAAAATCAGACTTTATTGGAAATCTGTAGTTTTCAGAAATCTTCAGCCATGAAAGCATCATCTTGCTTCAGGAGAAATACTATTGCTATTCATGACTCCCTCTCCAATATGTTCCCTCGCAAGCCCCCATTCAACATCTTCTTTAACTTAGGTGTAAAAACTTAGTCGACCTATGCTTCTGTTACAAGCAAGCACCTGTGGATGACAGTTCATCTAATCTTACAATAGGCATATATAGTAAACCAGAACAAAACCCTCTCCTGTCGGTGTCTGCAGTTCAGCATACATCCAGCTCAGCATTTTTACAGCTTTGTGTTGCATCATATTGTATCCAACTTTGTGTGTTTTCCACAGTTCAGTAGACTTAGAAGGGGCTGTCTGCTCAGCACCACTAGTATGTCTGGGGAACTGCTGTGTTGTAAGACTTGCACAATGCCCTGCTCTGCAAAGCACCTACTGATCAAAGGTGGAAGAGTTCAACCCCAAAGGCATGGGACATATTGCATGAACATTATGAACATATAAAATTATGCTCTCTTGCTCCAAAGAGCACCACAGCAAGGGTGCTGTGGAAGGTTCCTTGAGGCCTCTTTCCCTGATGAAAAATACTTCCACACCAGACATGACACTATTGTATTGCCTCATCTCTTCTAAGCTTCCCATGCTCTTGGAAGTATTTTTCTTCTGCTTCATTAAACAGCCTCTCGATTTCTGAGACAATAACTCTCCTTAAAATAACAATGTTTATGCTCTCTTACCTTTCTCTGCACCTTCCAAGTCACATCTATTTGTGTGATATTTATGATTGAATTTATATTTAATTGTTGCCAACTTTTATGGGCTCCTGTCTTCCTAAACTAGCAATGTAATTATAACTGCCTACCTCCTGGTATTTATTATTAATATGAATATAATGAAGTGGGTGATTAAGCAGTCACTGGTTACTCCTGTAATCACCAGACCAGCCCCTAAAGGAAACTGGGTTCAATAACATGTCACTGGAATGATAAAATCTTAATGAGTCATCAATGAGATGCAGAATTGTGAGGCTCAGCAGAGTTCAAGTCCTGTTTATCATAAAAATGAACGGAGATGAGGCTGGGTGAGGAGGCGAAATAGCACAAAATGGAGGGATAGATACTTCAGTTTGATTTGCATTTCCTCTGTTGGACCTCTAAATAAAAACCTTCTGAGGATCTGCCCCTTAGCACAGTAGTTGTAAAATCTTTATTTTGATATGCAGATCTATTTCTACACATTCGGCTGCTACCTGGCACATGCATTAATTCAGAACATGTCAGAGATGGGACTACCTCCTCCCCATCTGCCCCCTAAGCTCACCTCCTCACCCTCCTTTCATGAAGAGTGTCTGTGATAGGAAGTGATTTACAGAAAAAGAGTTTCCAAACCCTCTGGCATCTTGGATCTGCTTATACAAGCTTGTCCTGATTAATTCAAAATTCTTCTTGTTCTAATAATCTTCTCATTTCAAAGCTTCTTTGTAGTTCCTTCACTATCTTTTCTTGGCATGCAAACGAGCAACCTCAGGTATGGATGTTAAACTTTTTTTTGTTCTCCTTTTTTTTCAGATTCTTATAGGTTTGGGGAGCTGTGATACATTCTGGCTTTTTCTTCCCTGAATGTATTCTTCATGTTATTAATAATTCATATTTTTTAGAAGGGAGTAAAAAAAAAAAAAAAAAATTACTCAAAGCCCTGTTAGACATAAAGAAGTGACAATGCTTCTGGAAGAAAGACTGCAGGTCAAGTTCAGACTTGGAAAAGCGGCTGCAGCTCTATTGAACTACTTCCAGATTATTCATAACATCAAGGCAATATGTCAACTACTCAATAATGTATCCTACTCCAACCTTCAATTAACCTTTTTATTCTTAAGCATTTAGCTTGGTAAGTCACGCAAATTAATTTATTGAGAAGCTAATAAGCAGTGAGTCACACGAATCAGGAGCTGGGTGATTAGATGTTTAGTTATATGGTTTATTATTTATTTAAACTGGATTTTGATGAATTATTAAAGCTTTAACAGTCTTTTTTTTTTTTCTGAAGTATTGTTGAGATTTTTTTTCTAAGTGCTGAGATGATTTTCTAAGAGCTGCATATGACGTGATCTAAGGCATATGCATTTTCTTCAGTAATCTGATATATTGGTACTTCGTGTCCCTGAGGCACAGATGTTATTCCCACTATAAGCAAAGAATTAATGCAAAAATAAAAACAAGGAGAATTTCAGGTACCTAAATCTAGATGTCTAGTATTTTCTCAGACATCTTCAGATGTCCAAAGCATCAGTGCAAGAGCAGTAAACATGATACAGGACTTACATGAGAAACAAATTTTTCTGCAAGTTAGGTAGGGTATCCCTGAGTCTCTGCATTGGCACTATATATCTGTGTTTGATCATGCTATTTGTTCCAACACAGTCAAATGGCCACATTTATATCAGCTAATGCACAGTAATTCTCTGTCTGTGTGCATGGTCTCCCCTTGCAGCCAGGGTAGGAATCTTACCTTAATGAGCAAAATCAATCTGCATGAAAATTTTCCAGAAAGAAGCAAAAGTAAGATAACCAGCTCACCATTTGTGGCTGGGGACAGAAAGAAGTTAGTAACAGTAAAATAACACATCTAACCTGCTATAATCCATCACCCTAAATCTGGTATGTGTTTCCACCCCGTCAAACAAGAAAAATGACAACTGATGACCATGGGTAGCAATAAAGTATGCCAGAGAATAACCACCCCATCATTTAGTTTAGTTCTTTCAGTGATTTTTCTATTAAGTGATACTATTATCAATTTGGTTTTTTGTATTGCAAACTTGACTGGGTTTTACAAGTCCGAAGTGCCTGTGTGAACTGTCAGTTTCCTCCCTTTGTTTCCCATCTCTCAGATATTCCTCATAGTTCAGGATACCCATGGTCTTGTAGACTAATACATACATAACATACCTTTGCACATGTATGTTCTTTCTGGTGAGTTTGAGAAACTGTCTACCCTAGAATTTATGAATAAAGATCAGTGCAATTTCCTTTTATAAATTATCTCTCCTATAAAAGTGGGAAAAGTAAGTAGTTACTGTTTCCTATGAATATTGTTGATCAGTGTAATAAATTATTCATGTATCCTTCCTGGGTCCAGTGTCCTCTGGCATTTCTTAAGTAGCTCAGTATTTTCTACCACTCTGATAAACTGTTCAAAAGGGAAAGGGTAAGTCCTGATTCTTAAGCCACTGTTCAGAGGCACTGCTGTGGTTTGTCAAACAGCTTAGTTTTACATTGCACATCCAAAAGTCTGACATCCAAGTCTTTATAGTCCAACAAGGTCACAGGGACATCAGAGTTGTGAAGTATGCTTTCAGATTCTTGGATGCTAGGAAATGTCTTGAAATTCAGCAGGAAAATGTCTCCTCCAGTAGAGGCACGGTTTTTTTCTGATGTTTTTCATCTTTTTTTTTTTTTTTTTTTTTACACAGATCTGAGATTACAATGCTGTTCCAAGGAGCTGACATTTCCTTTTTTAAGGAGAATTAGGGGTCAGATATTTCTATAATGTTCATAATATCTATAATAAAAGCTGTTCACTGAAAATAACCCGTGGCTTTCTTTTCAGAACTGAATCTATTCTAGACATCTCTTCTATAAACGTTGTGAAAAAGATTGTGTGGGACTGTTGGAGGTATTCTGCCATTCACAGATTATGGGTTAACTAAATAATGCTTTAGAGAAAAATAGTGTGGTTTCCCTGCAAAATGAGTGGTTGCAACCCAACCCTGAACACTAACAGGTTTTTCCCACTGCTATGCACTACAACTTCTTTCAGTTCCCAAAGCTAACTGAAATAACAAAGTAACCATGATAAATTCATTTTGACCTCCTAAATGAACTTTCTCTGTCCATACTGGAAAACTTTCTGGTTTGTATTTTATTTGAGTCTAGAAGAAACAAGCTTAATACAGAAAGAGTATTTGTAGGATATTCAAAGCAAATGAAATTCAAATGCAGAATCATGAGCATTCATGGCAGACAGAACTGGAAGGTTCACATTGTTTCCATCAGGGACCAAAGATCACTCTTGTGCCCTGTGCATCTATACAACCAAATATCACAAGAATAGTCACAAAGAACATTTGGCAGATATGGTAAAAGTGTTCATGAAAACTCTCTGAAAAATACACCTGACTAAAGTAAAAGCTTTTTTTTCAAAGTCTCAAAGAGCATAAAACACATTCTATACTTCAAAATGTTCATCAGGAAGTACAAAAGAAAACCAAAAATCAATGTCAGAACTAGAATCTTTCTCCAGGGAGGAGTGGCTGATACACCAGAAGGCTGTCCTGCCATTCAGGAACAGACTAGAGAATTGGGCAGGGAGGAATGTAATGAAGTTCATGAGGCCACATTTTGAGTACTGTGTCCAGTTCTGGGGTCCCCAGTTCAAGAGAAACAGGAAACTACTGGAGAGATTTCAACAGAGGGCTATGAAGATATGAAATTGATGAGGGGACTGGAACATCTCTCTTATGAGGAAAGGCTGAGAGACTTGGGGCTGTTTAGACTGAAGAAGACTGAGAGGGAATCTTATCAATGCTTATAAATATCTAAAGAGCAAGTGTCTAGAGGATGAGGCCAGACACTTTTCAGTGGTGCCCAGTGATAGGACAAGGGGCAATGGGTACAAACTACAACACAGGATGTTCTATCTGAAGGAAAAAATTCTTTACTTGGAGTGTGATGGAGCCCTGGAAATGTCTGAAAAGAGCAGTTGTGGAGTGTCCTTCTCTAGAGACTTTCAAAAAACACCTGGATGTGATCCCATGTAACCTGCTCTGGGTGATCTATGTGATCCTGCTTTAGCAGGGGCTTGGACTATAGGTGATCCAAAGAGATGCCTTCCAACTCCTACCATTCTGTGATTCTGTGATTGTGTGGGAGCATTCTGATAAATAAGAACAGATCCGGGGATGATGCAAGAGGATTAAATTAGCAAACATAAAATTATAATTAATGGCTGCAAATAATGTGGAGGATTTGTCAACTATCCCTTATCTGAAAGAATGGAAACAAGAAATGAGGGAAAAGGCTCTCCATCTTCTTAATGCTAGAAGCATAACAGATGAGAAATTCTATCTCCCCATAAGGCCTTCACTCCACTTCCAACACCTTACAATCAAGGTAATAGATTTACTTCCCAGAGCAAGAGCTTCCACAGTGCCTTCATACTAGCAGAGAAATCCTGCATGTGTCATGTATCCCCTACAGTTGACAAACTATTCTATGCCACTGTTGCTGAAATCTTTATTATGTTTTTGTCTTGGTGCTCATTTCCTACTTTAATATCTAGATGGGGAAAGAGCTTTACACTCACACACCTTCTCAATATGTTACATGGCTGCTTTTCAGTACACAGTAGGGAGCTGATCGTAAAGAACCCTAGTTCTGTTCTTGGCTGTCTGAGAGACACATGCTGTGTACAGCCTGGGGAACTGAATTGTCCAAACTGAAGTAGTTATACTGAAAAGCAATATGGAAAAACAGATAAAATGGGGTCCGCATATTGGCACCTTGTCTGTGAATCCTCAGTCTGACCATGCAAACTCTGTTATTTTAAGTTTGCTACCTCCCTTCTAAACTGTCTTCTCTGTTAGGTTTATGAACTTACTCAAAAATAACAACAGAAAAGTAGATGGGGATTTTAGCAGCAGTTAAGAGTGAGATTTGTTTTTTTTTTCTTTCTTATTTCTAGCAAATATAGGAATATTTGCTAAAAGCTTCTCCCTTCCTCTTGGATTTTCCTTTTTCTTTATTTGTTTGTTTTCCTGACGTGAAATTTGGCCACAGAATTGAATGGCATCCTTCATACAGTAACAGAGTTATCATGAAATTAAAATTCTATGTGTGTTGTTTGAGATTATGTTTTCTGCTCTATCTCAATGGTGCTGAAAACTCTCTGGACAGACATCACCAATATCTGTAACTCTAGGACTGAGTACATAAGAAACAACGAGGCCAAAAGACATTTATTTTCCATCAGAAAAGGTACAAAGAGAAACACTCCAGTGGAAAAACTATCAAAAGAGCAGTTGGTCACTTCTTTTCCTTCAGTTGTCGGTTAATAAAGTCACTTCAACACATTTTGATTATTCTCAAAGTTTTCATCCAGGAGACTTGGGTTTTGCCATTGCCACAGGGTTTCAGAGACACGCAGTTCTGGTTAAAACTGAGGTGTGAAGCACTACTAAACTTGACACAGTCCTGTGGCATTGCACCAATGCACGGATCTCTGTTGCTCCCACAGAAGGATGGCAAGGCTTGAAGTCCATCTCCTGCTTGCAAGTCAACAGTGTGCCTTCACAGCATTTATCAGTACTTTTTCCAATTCAGTTTAGTTAGAAACCAAGGCAGAAGGAAGCTTTCCAGAAAAAGAGGGGAGAGCATCAAAGGTATTCAGAACACTTAATGACTATGTAAACTGTTCTGTCCTTAAAATATGAACCATTTGGCAGAAGCACTTGACAGTTTCCTAGTTTATCTCAGTGTACCCAGTAAAGGTGGGATTTATAGAAAAGCCCATAGGAGTGAGGCATTCATTGCATCTCATCTGACATCTAGAAGTAGGAGTTTGCTTAAGATAATAATCTACAGCCAGTGGAGAGGGAGACGAACAAGTCAATACTGAATCCTCCCATTGCATTATAATACTCATTCATGCTACCCAGGAACTACTTTGTTTACTTGCTTGGTTTTCATTTAAATTATTTAATCAGTTGTATGATATAATTTCACAAGTGAAAAAAGTGCCTTTCATGGAAGGATATTAGCCAGCAGTTTTGTGTTCTTTAGCTTGTATATGCAAGTTTGAGGGAAGAACATCTGCTCCTTATTATCATCAGCTATTCAAAATCTCCTATGCTAGCTCTTCAGAGTAAGAGAAACTTGACTGATAGCCCATTAGATCAACAATGTGAGTCAATTTTACTGCTGGAAAAAAAAGTACTCTTGAAAATAGATTTCTTTATTTTCTCTGTCAAAGCACTTATTTGAAAAATAAAACAAAAAAAAATACCACTTACTTTCAGAGCAAATGTAACCCTACATGATATTTTTACTGACACTCAAATTCATGTGAAATTTATGCTCAGTAAAGAAAACTCGAAATGAAACAGGACAGTAACACAAAAGTATTTGTAAAAGAAGCATGGTACTAACTCAGATATCAGATCAACTGATCAGTGAATCATGTTGTCAGTTTATTCTTTCTATGTCATGGACACACAGGAACACTGAAGATGGCTCCTTGCAATTCAGATACAGGGCCAAGGGTCTAGCTGTTGCCTTCTGCTATTTTTGCCCATGTGCGCTACTACACTGAACATTGATTGAGCCATTCCATGTTTCTCTTTTTAGGACACACTTTTTTCTGTTGTTGTTGTTGTTGTTTTGTTTGGGGTTTTTTGTGTGTGTGTCAGTGTGTCTGTGTGTGAGGGGTTTTTTGGGGTGGTTGTGTTTTTGTTTTTGGTTTTGGTTTTGGTTTTGGTTTTGGTTTTGGTTTTGGTTTTGTTTGTTTGTTTTTTAAATTTATTTATTTATTTGTTTATTTGTTTATTTATTTA
>JANIJG010022758.1:27474-40296 GCA_024611175.1 Megaceryle torquata | reverse complement strand
TTATTTATTTTTACAAAACACGTCACAAAGTCCCAGAGAATGAAAGAGAGGGAACAGGAATACTGGTGACATTAAACAGTCAAAAGACATGCATGGTGTGAGAAAGCACTGAAAGACTTAGCTGAAGACAGGGGTCTTCAGTTTTAATTTAGCTACATGGAAACATTTAGTAGGGAAAACCTGAGGGCCCTGAGTTGATCAGGTACACTGCTGTGGTTAGGAAACCAACCTGCAAGGGTGGGGAAGGAGCCTCCTCCAGTCTGGACTCATATAAGACTGGAAGAGAAGACACAGCTGGAGAAGCAGCTTTGACCTCTGCTTGCAGCTTGAGCACATGTACATGGAACGAGTGAGAGATCACAGACATGTGCCAAAGAATTGGGCCATTTGGAGGTTGTCTGAGATATGAGATGAAGGAGAGATCCTAAACCATTCAAAGGGGCAGTAGACATCTGAAAGAGGAGTTCACAGTATTTGTAAAATGTTCTTTTCCAGTTATTATCTGACATTCTCTCCAGTCAAATTGGTGTTTGATATACACATGCAGGAAAATGGCACTATGTGCTTTGCTTGTTTCAGAGCCCTGAAAGACCAGGTGAATTGCTGCACTATGTGCTTTGCTTGTTTCAGAGCCCTGAAAGACCAGGTGAATTGCTGATGTTTAGACATGGGAACTTGTGTAGTTCCTCCTGTGGAAGAAGAGATGGGGAAAGAGAAGAAGGCATCTTTCATCTAACATCAGTTGCTACCTCCCTTTATCACAGCCTGTTGGGGGAAGCAAAATGAACAGTAAGGCTACATATCCTCTGAGCTCTGCACCTTGCTGTGTCCTCTCTCAGTCCCTTTTCTTTGCTTTCTATATCCTGTGGGAGTCACCAATTCTGGGAAGGTTTGAGCCAGCCCTGCTTGCTCTAAACCATCCATTCCTTAACAGCTTCTTCTTGACAAAATGCTAACACATCTTTCTCTACCCATTCCTTCTTTGCAGCAAACCCTGAGCACTGTTGCTAATTAAATACTCTGCAGGAAACATGCAGAGAAGATGAGACCAGAGCAGCAGGAAAATGGCCTGGCACAGTTTTGAAGCAACCAGCTTGCTGGGTGTGTGCGGCAGCAATTTGAGCAGCCTGCTCTTTGTCTGAGTAAGGGTGACCCATGCAAGAGGGTGGCAGGAGTTAGCTAATGCATCATGTGCTATGTGAGACACTGAAAGAAACTGCCTTAACATAGTTTTGAAACATGTATAACCTATTTTTTTTCCCTTTCCTTTCCTTTCCTTTCCTTTCCTTTCCTTTCCTTTCCTTTCCTTTCCTTTCCTTTCCTTTCCTTTCCTTTCCTTTGCTTTCCTTTCCTTTCCTTTCCTTTCCTTTCCTCTTCTTCCTTTCCTTTTTCTTTTCTCTTTTCTTATATTTTTTTTTTCTTTTTTTCATTTCTTTTTCAAGTGCCACTTTTCTTGTGGCATTCTCAAATAAACAATAAATGTCCAGACATTCTCGGAATGATATGGGTATATTCAGACCATTGGGTCATGATCACAGGTAGGGTTATACAAAAATCTATTGGCAGGAGCTAGTTCACAAAAGCCGATTTTCATTTGAGAGGACATTTTTCCTTAAATTTCTTGGGGATGTAACTCATGATTCCTGAATAAAAATGAGCCCACATTCTGAAATAAAATAAATTTTAAAAATAGATTTCAAATATGGTTTCCCTCCCCCAAACTTACACAATTTTGCAGGTAAATAAATGTGTGTGATGTCAAATCCCACTTAAAGAGATAGTTTCCCAAGCCAATAAAGCATAATTTTATCTTGTTCAGGGAATTGGTAATGAAAGGAGTATGACTACTTATATCTGAAATCCTTATAATATGACTGAATTAGAAACTTGTTTTCTACCTTACCTTAAAATGAAAGAACAAATCTTAACTTTTTTTTTGGTAGAAAACTCAATTGGAAAGATCATATTTATTTATTATTTTGTATCTTGTGCCTTTCTCTCTCTCAAGCTTGCTTTTGTTCTGCAACAGAGTGGATATCAGAAAAAAAAATTGTCAAAACTTTTGTCAAAATCAGTGTATCTCTATAAAATATTTTGGATCACTAGAGTCTTGTTGAAATATTTATACCCTTCAATCTTAAGAACAGGGCAATGGGTCTCTTGTTTCTCCTTAAAGAAGCCTATACACCTCTTTAAGAAATTTGTCAAAAAATTACTGATGATTGCTGGCAGTGTTTCAAAGTGTCCAGTCACTCACACAGCACTCATCCTTAGCACATTCTATTTAATACTGAAATGAAGCCTCACATCTGTAATTACTTTCCTGCAGGTCTATACTCTCTTAGTCCTACACGCAGGGCTGATGTCTGATGCGTGATTTGATACAGGCAGGTTCTAACCATGGAATTTCTTCCTCCCAGACATTTAATTAATGCAATGGGTAAATATCTCTGCCCAAAATCCTTCCTTCTCTGTCATGGCACACAGAGGCCACCTACACATTCACGCACCATGCTGCCCAAGTCCTGCATTTGTAACCATTACCCCCTTCTGTATTACTGCTGTTATCAACAGTTCAATACAACAGACATTATCTATTTCTGCTTTAAAAAGTTGTTTGAAGCTTGAAGAAAGTTATTCAAATTATATTTTCATTAGGAAGTGTTGATGCAGGAATTCTTAACATGTTCAAACAGTTGAAAAATTTAACGCAAATGACTCTTTCCCAGAAGTGCATGTAGTTTTAATGATTTAACAAAAACAAAACAAAACAAACAAAGAAGAAAAACCCAAACAGCTCAGAAACTCCAGCTTGAGTTCTAAGCACAGACTTTAATGAAGGAACCTATGAATTAGGCCTCACAATGCATTTCCTCAGAGGTCTGATCAGCACTTTTAGATCGGAATCAGGAAAGATGCAGGAGGAAATTATTTTCTCTTTATAATTCTCTTTTTAAGATTGCACATTATAGATTTGGGGATTTTGATATTTAGGTGAAATATAACCAACAATACGAATAGTGCATGAAATCTTCTTTAAAATATGTCTCAGGTGAGTGCTCTTATTTTTGCTGTTTTGTGCAAAAAATTGCATTACAGGGGTTTGAAACAGGAACTTTTAAGACAGCTAGTTTTACCTGCACATAGAAATTAACTATGTTATGTACTAGTGTATGCATTGCAAGCTTAAATTTATTGAAAACCTGGACAACAAGTTTACTTGACAGGGAAGCTAAAGAAAGAAACACCCCCTTGCAGAGCAATCCGTGGCACAGGGTAACACCGTTACCAGGCACCACACATGACAGTGTGTCTCCTGAGCACTCCCACTGCAGAAAAGTTATCAGTGGAGCCAATTCTGGTCACCTCCAGTGGCTGCTCAAGACCAAATCAAATTATGCTTTAGAGATGAATGAGGGCTTTTGCAAGGCCTTTCTTTAACTAAGCTATCTGAGCACAACTTTTAGTCCACACAGCCAGGTTCAGAGGAATGTGTCAGTCTGAGGCCTGAAGAGTAAACTTTGCTAGGCCAGGATGATGAGGGAATTAGTCAATCTCTCTTCTTCTACTGGGGACAGAAAATTTCAAAAAAATCTTCCTGTAGCCTATTATTTGACCAATTGGCAGGGATGTGTGTTTAGGGACAAGCTTTGAAATCACTTCCATTTTCTCTTTTTCACACTGCATTTAGGCTCTGAAGGGTGTCTTCTCAGCATGGTACAACCTTGGCAGAGCATTTTCCTGTAGAAGTGGTATAATTCAGCCAAACCCTTTTCATCAGTACCTTCATACCATGGCTGGAAACAGCATGATCCAGCAAAAGCAGGTGTCTGTTAATGTGTACCCAGAGTTTTGCCAGGATAACTAAAAGAGTTTTAGGCTGCATGGCTTCTTCTACCACTGACTGACATGGTTTCATGGTTTTGTTGTTAGACCTTTCTGTGGTGATCATGCAAGTGCTGACGGATGGGACTATAGGACTTGGCATGGAAAGGCTACAGTAATCACCACCTTTCCACCTGCAAGGCTGCCCACAGGATCACTATTCCAGCTCGTGCCTCATCTGTTCCTGCAGCAGCTGTTGAGCTGCTACATGCTTTGCAGCACAGTCTGCAAAGATAATCCCCAATCAGTTCTGTAAATTATGATGATTTAACAGTTATGTCATGAAATGGTTGAACATCCTCTGTTGTGAGGGTGAAAGGAGAGTCAGTCTCCTTCAAGGAAGGGACAAAACCATCAGTTCTCATAGCAAGCATCTGGGATGTATATACTTAATTCATATGAGCACTTTTGAACTTTTTAACCTTCATGCCCAAATCTGCTCCCAGTGGAAGGAAAGAATTTCCATAGAGCTTGAAAAACAGCCTGTGTCAGAGAAGGATCTGATTGATTTTTGTGCATTTGCCTGTTTAAATACAAAGGATCTCTGATATATGTTAGAAATCAGTATACCAGCAAGAACCCAGCAGCCTTTGTACTGGAGCGGCTGTGAAGCCCTGAGACAGCGTGGAAGCAGGCTGACCTTCACTCCTTTTGAGCTGGTCCTTGGATGTGTAGCAGCTGCCATGCTGCTATTTAGGCTGCTCTGTGCTTCTATACTGGCATTTTTTTTCCAAGATGTGTCAGTTCCATGAACAGAGAAATTCAGCAAAATGAGGGCAAGTGTCACCCATACTTAGCATTATCAATGCAGGGAAAAAAGTGTCATAAAAGTCAATATTCCAACACATAGCAACAGAACTAGGTGGCTGGTCTATAACTGCCATGTGGTTATCATACAGATTAGTTCACATAGCATGTCCACATCACTAATACACATTTAGCTGAAAATACCATGTGAGATCCAAAGCTTTAATCTAGAAAAAAAGTCTTACATATTGTGATAGACAGAACAAGGACAAGCTGCTACATACTCATCTACAACTTAATCAAGCTCTGAATTAAACAGGAAGCTTGATCTTATTACTATAGTCATCTATTTGTAATTTCAGTAGGGAAGAGAAACCAACAGAGAGATTTTCAATAGCCTCTCTCTTGTTCCTCAATAGCAAAAGTCCTTCCAGCAAAGCTGAGGCTTTTATACAGGTTGTGTTTTCTGTGCACATTTTACAAAGAAGTGGGCTGAGAAGGTAGGGGAATCTGGGTCAGCTGAGATACTGAGGTGCTTGAAGTGGCTTGTTTGTGCAAATATCTTGTAAATGTGATTCTCAAAACTCAGCTGCATTTTAACATTTATACAGTCTTATTTTTATTTCCCCCCTGCCTTTTTTTTTTTTTTTTTTTTGGCAATGTTTATTGCTGCCTTTCTCTGGAGGTTTCTTAAGACAGAGGCAAAAGGATTTTATTCTTCAAAAGAAATAGGCTGGAAAATTCAATAGTGTTTCCCGTCTCTTGCCAAGCACAGTAATTACACAAGCTACAGCAAATATTTAAAGAAAAGAAACACTTCCTTTTTTTTTTCCTCAGTGCCATCTTTGTTGATAATAATAAAAGAGTGAGAAGATACTTAAAATCTTGAAATGATAAATATGGATGGAGAAATTGAAAAATTTAGCACACAGTTGGCTACCCACAGGATACCTCTATTTAAGGGAAATCTTCCAGTTTGGGGGAAAGGTTTTTAGGAATAGTTATGGATTAAGGATGTTTTATTATTGTTATCTTGTTATCTACAAAAATCCCTGAAGTAGGCTGTGGGTGTTGAGGGAATGTCCTGGTTGTCTCTCAGTCTTAATTCTCAATGAACAGATCTATCTTTAATGTGTTACTCTTTCTAAATTAGGGTACTGTAATTTTTCAGGTTTTTTAATTACTTCTCTAAAAATGTCCCCTAGACAACATCAGAAATTTATCTACTGTTTTGGAAAGTGAGAATACAAATAGACATATTGAGGATGGTTTTGGTTTTTTGTTTGCTTTGATAATGTTTATTCCCCCTCAAAAAAAAAGCCCTTTTGCCAGAGAACCATATAATAGAAGTTGTATTTATTGTTCCCTTAAGGCGTTAGGTCAGAAACAAACTTAAATCCAGAGCACTCCCTGACACCTCCCTGCATTTCCATATCGCTGCCTGTCTCCAAGTTGCCAGTGACTGAATTACTCATAGTCCCCTTGGAGGTTGACCTTAAATCCTGTCTTCATATGAACAGGGCAAGACTGAGACCTCCTTCTCTGGGAGGAGCATTGCTACAAGGGATGGTGGCACAGAAGGAGGCCGGAAGGGCTGGATATCCTTCCCTGTCCTACAGTTGTCCCTAGAGGTGACAGCCCTTGTACAGTGTTTTCTGCCAGAGTCCCCTTAATCATCCCAAAGCCCTGAAGGTGCATAAGAAGTTTGTATCCAAGTAATGTCCTCAAGTGAGGACAAAAAAGATATAGATGCTGCTGTATCTATCTTTTTTTTTTTTTTTTCCTAGCTCACTGTTTTTAAGGTTGGTGATGAGGAATTCCACTTATTGGAGGTGACAGATTAGCTGGAGGGGAAAAGCATGGTGATGGTCCCTTTTCCAATGTATGTATACATACTACATTAGTCCTCTGAACGCCCACTTTCTTTTCCTTTAACAGCTTCTTCATCATTGCTTCATTGTCCTCACATAATATCCTTCCTAACTGGCATAGATTCTAGAACACTTTTCCTAATGTTTACTTTTAAATTATTTCTTTTCCAGTTTTAGACCATTATTTCTGGTTTAACCACCTTAAATATTTCCCCCCTACTCTTTCATATTATTTCCTCTGAATGTATTTTCTTTCCAGTAGTTATCATAGCCCTTCACTGTTATTTTCTCTGAGTAGCATTAAGCTTCCAATAGAAAAGGATAATCAGAGACTCTCTGTCTCAGTTCAATTTACCTCTACATAAAAATGGACATATTTAATCTCTGGTAATATGCACTGCATTCTATTTATGGAATGTTTTAAATGGAAAACACAAAACATCCACAACTGAAGTATTTAAAAAAAAAAACCAAAACATTCAGAATGTGCTCATTTAAAAGTATCAGAGAAATCTAAATCTGTAGCAGTGTTAAGTCTGAATGAAGAAAAGTGTGACAATTAATAAAAACAGACATTTAATCAAGTACTGCTATTCAAGGAGCTACATCAGTCGAGCAACAATATAGGCTGGAGGCTGTCCAACTCTATCAACCAATGGGGTCATTTATACAAACCTCAATAAAAGAGATCTGCATTTCAGGAATCTCGCAAGTACCAGATTATTTCTCTTCAAGACAACTGTTTCTGTTAGACATCAGAATCTGTCTCAAGAGGCAGAGGTATGTCTATTGGCCATGGAGTCTCCCTGCAGGTAACACAGCAAGCTGAGGATGAGTGTAGCTACCATTTCTGTCAGGGACTTAAGTGATTTCTTTCCTTAGTATTAGGTAATGTCAATAGTCACCTTTTTATTTTATTGGTCCCAGTATTCAGAAGCTTTATAGAATCATAGAATGTTTTGGGTTGAAAAGGACCTTAAAGAAAATCTAGTTCCAACCCCCCTGCTATGGGCAGTGACACCTCCTACTAGACCAGGTTGCTCAAAGTCCCATCCGACCTGGTCTTTATGCATGGCCTTTAAAAAGATCCCTTCCAACCTAAACCATTCTATGATAACATGGATAAATTAAATAGCCTAAGTTTGGTAGGCAAGTGATCATTCACTTCAGTGAAATTTCTATATGAAGTTAGGATTTTTTATTTGTCATTCCTTCAAGACAGCTAGGGGGGAGGTAGGGGACATGACACACCACAAAACAATAACCCAAACTGATCCCTATCTTTCTGTAGAATAAAATAGGTTTTTACTTCCTGCAAAGTCTAGAACTCGAAAATGGTGGCTTTCACTCCCTGACTGGATACTCCTTCTCCAAAGCAGTTATCATTTTAAATTTGGCCACAAAAAAATGAACACAAGATTGTAATTATCAGTTATTTAGCTGGTCAGTGGATACTTTTCCTTTTTTTCTTTTCTAAATGTTCAGAAACTGATAAAGGTCTTTCATTGTTGTTTCTTTTCACCATCATTTTGATGAAGTCATACCAAATGAAAAGGAATCTTTAATTATTTTTACTTTTGCAGCACCATGGTGCAGTAGGAAGCTTTGTCTTCTTTTCTGGGTGTGGGGCTGAGATTCAGAGGATGAAATTTCTTGCCCACTGTCACTTTGATACCAATATGCCATATCGTAACAAACACAAGTACTATCTCACGTTCAAGGGTTGCATTTCAGTCTCTACTTGCTTCCTTAGGGTAGAATCCATCAAATAATGGAAAAATCAGTTTGAGCAGGATGCTGTCTCTCAAAGATCCTGCTATATATGTTTTGCCATGTCTATTTTTCTTCTCTGTGAGATGGGAGTGCGATAGGGTAGGTGCACACTTTGACTATTTGCAGGGTCCTAGCCTTTTGGTGTCCACCTCGGCCACATCCAGAGAGCAGACTGGGAGGAGGCAACATCCTGCAGGAATGAAAACAAGATGTGCAGGCAAGGATGCCCCCAAGGCACTCTGATGAGTATCTCAGTGTAGATGAGAGGAGGATCAGAACTGACACACTGGGTGGTTCCCAGGTGTGGTTGAATTCATCTCTGCACTATTGACCACAGATCCCCAGGCTGCATCATCCATCTTCCCCTTATCCTTCTTGATTGAAAATCATTCAGAGGAGACTTATTAAGGCCAAAGAAAATGTATGTTGACTCTAGGAGAGGCAACACAGAATAATTGCTCAGGACCTTCCATTTTAAATGCTCCTTACTCTGTTTTTAATACTCCTGCATTTCTAGGGGGAAGCTGTTACAAGGTGCTTGTATATGCCAGTAATTGAAACTGAGTATAATGCTCATTAAGGCCTAAATAAGGATGAAGAGGATGATCAGGACATATATAATTGATGGTATTGCATTAGGTATTATAAAGCGGTTCTAATTATAAAACATCCCAGGTCTTCTATCAATCATCCTTCTCCCGTTCACCTTTTCTGTTTTGATCCTCACACACATTACTCATACAGCCTGAACCAGGTCTCTTGATACATCTACTGCGCAGTTCCAATGGTGGTTATTGAGTATACATGTTATGAGGAAAGAAACCACAGCACTAATTGCAGCACAGACTGGAATAAAGAGCACAGTTCTGCAAGGCTTGTGACATACACTCATCTTTTGAATTCCTAATGCATGTGGTTCTAATATATTTTCCCATTAATGAATGAGAAAACTGCATTTCAAAACCAATGTTTTCCAACTGAATCTTGGTTACTGTTGGGAATGGGGTGTTAGCTAGATTTTGAGGTATGACCTTTGTGTTGGTGTACATAAAAATAAGCAGACTTGCAAGAAATTCAGTATTTCCCCATTCTCTTTTTTTTTTTTTTTGCAAAATAGGGAGAAGAGAAACAAAAATTCAGTTATTGAAAAAAAACAAACAAACAATCAAAAAAGACATTTTCAGGAACAAAGTTCTTTTCACAATGAAAGCTAAATAGTTTATATTTACAACTTTTCAAAGCTTCTTTTTGAATCAAAATACAAAATTCTACATGAAATAGAGGAAAAAGAAAGTTTCTGATTTTCATAACCAATGTTTTACAGTCACTTTATTAATGACTTCTAGATATTTATTAAAAAAAAGAAATAAAACAGCCAGTCATAGATTAAAAAAAATTATTAAATGAGTTCTGATGAAGTTTTTCTGTCTAGCTATGTTCTTGAGCCCCTCTTCTAGCAATCAGCTAGAGATGCCTGAGAAACAACACAGGCTTTCTGAAAAGGCTTGAGATGAGTTCAACACTTCATAATGGGTGCCAGGTAGTCACTGAGCAGCAGGGGCTCTCAGCAGACCCAGAGTCTGCTGAAGTGTATGAAAAGCTGCCCATATAATTGCAGCGGGCTTTGATCAGAACACATGTTAAGCTGTAGTGCTAAACAATGGGTAGAGCAAAAGAATAAAAATGAAAAAAAGAAAATAAATTGTAAAAGCCACCTTTGGCAAGGTTGTCAGTCCTAAAGGATACTTAATCAATAAATCCTTCATAGATTTGGTATTAAAATTTCAGTAGAAAAGAAAAAACTAACAAAAATTTTTTTAGGATGATTGTCATAAAAGAAAAAACTCTCCCTTAGTGTTGCTTTAACCAAAATCAAAATAGTTTGCAGTCAGTTTAGCCACAGACTGAACTTACTGGTGGATGTCTGATTCCTGATTTCCTTACTCTTCCCTGTGTTTCCACTGGTACCTCTCTCCTAACAAACCTCCGTGGTGCACTCTGCTTGCTGCAGGATTTCAGATGTACCACAGGACAGCAGCTGAGTCCGGATCTCAGAATGGGAGCACGGGGTGTTCATACTGCATCACCTATGAAGCATCCCTGTGCTAGGGCATCTAGAAATTTAGTTTTTAACTGTTTAAGATGAAAGCATCACAGTTCTATTCAACAAATGCAAAGAAACTATTTTGACTTTTCTAAAATCAAAAATTCATAAAAAAAAAGCTGGAAAATTGCCTTTTTTATCTCATCTCCAGAGGAAACATTTTTTAAACAAGCAGCAGTGAGAAAAGTGCTCTGAATTTTCTAGCTGAAAAGCTGCTAGAAAATAATGTTGGAGGACATTATTATTGTTATGAGATTATTTATGATAATGATGTTAGGAACATGGAACTGGAATGAACTATCATGTAGTGCAGTGGCTTGCTCATATAGGCACTACATCGGTTGATCCATGTACTGCAAATCCTCAGCCATGCCCATGGCTTAATTCCTTTTACCCCTCTTAGAAGTGATGGTGAAGTGCTGTACTACACTCAATTTTATCATGTTCTCCTTGAGCAAAGGAGACCCCTGAGCTTGTCTAGAGAAGTAATGAAGACTCTTGTAGCTGGTGGTATACATAGCTAAGGTAGCCAAAATTTAGTCCAATGACCTCTAACTCTAAGCTGAAGGAGCAGGATTTCTTGTATTCACAGCTCAAATCACTGCTGGTACAGCTTTTGGCGCAAATCAAGAATACAACTTGGACTTTGACGTCTGAGACTGACACCTTAAACTCCTCTAGCATTGCATCTTTTTCACTGAAGGACAGCCGCTATTTTTATTTTTTTTCCTAAAGAATGAGAAATTGCAGACTTTTTAGTGCTTTGGGAACTTTCACTGAGTATATATGGATTTCATTACTCTGACTATGCTTTAGTGAGATAGCTGGTGGTATCATCCTTCCCCTAACATGCAATAGCATTCTCACATTATTATGGCAAGCTGTAATACCATCAGTGTGGAAATGCTAGATGAGTCATCAGGGCCCACTAATGCATTTTCCAGCTGTCTCTCTCACTGTCTTTCCATCTTTGTTTCCCTTGTTGTATATTCAGCATCTAAGGAAAGGGGAAAGAGGCTTTAAGATTACTGTGTATGACATGCTTTGCTTATAAGAGCTTTACAGAGAACATATAAAGGCTCTAAACTGAGCTCCAATTCCCTTACAATGCAAGTGATGCTGCTGCCCTGCCCTGGGCTGCCTCACAGAAATGGAGGGAATGAAATGGCATAAGGTCTGCTTTCATCCCAAGCTGCAGCTGTGCAGCAGTGCTGTCTCAAAGTGAGCTCACCAACTGCCAAGGCTTGGTCCATTTTCAGGCATGCTTGATAACACATGAAAGATTAAAACTATTTGCTATGGTTTGGAAACAAGTGTGTTATGCATAGATCTGCCTCTGTCTGCTTCTACAAAACAGGGTCCCATGTTCCATCAGCATGTGGTGTGATCATGATGTAACTACCCTATATCGGCATACAAACAGCAACTTGTAATAAAAGCCTTTGGTAAACCGAAGACCTGGTTAGAGACTTCATGAGCTGGAATTTGTGATCAGACCAATCAGTGTTTAACACCTATTGATGGATCTGCTCTTTCTGAATCAGAATAATTTCCTTTTGCTCTGCAGTGGTATCTTGGTGGGTATCTTCATTCTGCATAAGTGAGATATTATCTCCTGGTCTCTGTGTGCCACCTTCTCAGTGTGAGGGCAGGAACCTGCTTTGCCTCTCTTTCCAAAATGGGAGCAATCCCAGAAACAGGGAGTGACATATAAGAAGCTGCTGCTGCATCCAGAACAGGTCTAGTGATCCTCATGTGCAATTGCATTTTAAGCATTGCTCATTCCCAACTGCTTCAAAGGAAAGTGGAACCTGAGTCCAACAGTAAAAGGCTGGAGCTGTTTTAGGTTTCAAGCAACTGTTTACAAAATAGTGGCTTACAGGACCATATTTCATTACTAATTGTCAATCAACTGGGCAAAGATGTTTATGAGACCAAGTCTATTAATGAGAATTTCAGTAAATGTCATGTTTCTCTCTGACTGCAGGTACACCATTAAAAAGGATTCTCTCTGACTAAAGCAGCTTGAAATATGAACAGAACCTGGAGGGGAGGGGAGCAGGGGGAGGGGTAGTGGTGGTGGTGTAAGCCATGTATGAATAAGAATTAAACACATATAATCTCAGTTCAAGGTGAGCAGCTCCACTGCCATCAGAGCAGCAGAATGCTCCTGCATGCTGCTAGAAAAGTTTCCCAAATGAGCAGAACTTTCTGGGGAGCCAAGAGAGTTGCCAGCTCCTGTGACAGAGGGGTCAAAAGCAACAGTGGCCAAAACCCCCCACATATAGAAGAAGCCCCTGGGACCACCAAGTGAGCAAACAGTGCATGGTGCAACATTTTCCATGTAAGTTTGTGCAAGAAGGGCACTGAAGCTCTATCAGGTCAACCAGGATGCACTAGTATCCACCTAGCAGAAAACCATGGGGTCTCTGAGCGCTGCAC